>CAKNXH010000889.1:289425-351000 GCA_932178445.1 Andricus quercusramuli
TCCATGTCCATGGCTCTTCCTGCCATGTCCATGGCTCCTCCTGCCATATCCATGGCTCCTCCTGTCATATCCATGGCTCCTCCTGCCATATCCATGAGACCTGAATAGAAATACCTGGAACTTCAGTAGATGCCGAACACGTAAGCAATATTTTAGACTAAAAATCGAGGTATACAATTTTCAGTAGCATCTCAAAAATACCTTCATTTACCCTCAAATCTTCACGTTTTGAGACCCCATGAGTGAGAAGAAAGAGTTTATAGGAAGGTTCCTATAGTAGTCTGTAGTAGGCTTTTCGCACGATAACTTTCGTATGAATTATGAAATTGGATTGTGCTTAGGCATACTTTTTTTCTAGGTCAAGACTTGAGATATCGTGGAGGTACAAAATTCGAGGAATTCTTGAATTTTGCTGCAAAACTTCTCAAGTACGACTTATGTTTTTGAAAGTCATCATTGCTTTGTAGTACCCACGCTAGCCGCGTAGATAATTTCCGAAGGCAGTGTATACATATAAATTGTGATAACAGTTTTAGCGAGTTTTGTGTTTACCTTTTTTTCTTGCTACTCACTAATGAAGTACAAATATCTTATAAGAGCAAAGGTGATGTCAATTTTGAAATGAGACAACTACCATACGATAAAGTATTTTAAGACTCGTAATAAAGCACCGGAATAATCCTCTTCTACACTTTTGACATACTTCTTTATTATTAAATTAATCAGTTTTTTCTTTACTTGGAAAAAATGGAGATCTTTTATACTCTCGTCATCATCGTGGCAATCATTTTGAATTCTATTGGTAAATACTATAGTATTATAATAATCATTTTTCATATATATTTGTATTTCTGTGAAGTTAGCACACCAATAATTAAATATCCTTTTTTTAAATGGAATCATTTGATCATTGTTTTGTCATGTATGGAGGCTTCATTTTCGCATTTGGACGGCAAAACTCAAAAAGATATTCAGTTTTTGAAATTGGAGTGCTAACTTCATGCTGCGAATACTTTTTGCTTTAAAATGTTTAATATTGTTCTTGGGGAATTTCTTGGCATTTAACATATTACCCAGTCTTGTTATCTGATAATAAACCGAAAGTCTTATCTGTTATTCAACAGTGATGTAGAGCTTCATCTTTTTTTCAATATCGGTTGAGACATTGAGATATAAAATCTGTAAAAATGTTCTAATATAAGAATTTAATTATAATGTGAAAATCAGTCTGGAAATAAAAACTATTTCAAGTACGAATTAAGACGAACTATCAATTTTTTGAAAAATGATGTGAAAAAATTGTTTCTTCAGCTTAATCAATCCAATAAACGCTTTCTATTACTTATCAAGAAAAGCCTGATAAGCTTAATTTTAATTATGTTAATCATACTAAATGCCAGGATCGGTACTTGCAAAGAAAAGACTTTTCTTTTAATTTCAATTTGTTATTCATACAGTAGAACCTATGAATGAATCATATTCAAGTTAAACTTTATTTATACAGCACACAACATTAATGAAAATAAGGGATTCGATTAGTCAAGATGCTTTCTAATTTAAGAGTAAAAAACAACTAAAACTTTAACTGATTTTCGGAGAAGGAAGGGAGGCTCCTGAACCATTTTGAAATGCTTCGCGTATTTTAGTAAAACGAGTCTCACTGTTGAGAATCGAACAGATACTGACTAGAATCTTCTGATTCAGTTTATTTGAATTGCGACACAACTAAATAGACGTACACAGTTTTTGTAGTAACAAAAAATGGGAAATCTAAATTGAACCTTCCTGAATCTTATTTTAATACCTGATATTAGCTCTGGAATAATACTTTCTCTTGACAGTGTAAAGTTGCCTCACTAGAACTTACTATTTATGTCCTGATGAGGATCTGCCGACTGTCCCAATTGAAATTGAGACAACTGTGTCGATTTCTGAATGGGAGAATCATGAAGTACGAACGTGCTTCAATGCAATTTAATTTTCTCTTTTTTGTTGCAGAGTTAAGTTCACAGTTTGACTGTTTGCCTAGTGGCGCTCCTATCCCTGGCGTTCCTCGGTGCAGACCTTCTAATTTTTTTGAAGAAAATAATTCTCGTGAGGCGTCTCTCGTTTCTGCCGAGTCTGCTCTTCGTCGGAGATCCGGGTCTCCTCCTGCTGAGCCTCCTTTTAGTGTAACCTCCAGGTCTACTTCTACAAGGCGCTCTTCCGTTGCCTGGTCCATGGGTCGTCCCACAATGCTTCCTTCACCTGACGGATATGGATGTGGATTTGAAAAACTTAAATTTACTCGGCTTTTTCCCTATGCGGATGAGCAACGGATACTCGAACTCCGAAGATTCACTTTTCCTGCCAATAAAAAATTGAGAATAAGAAAAGATCAGCGAAGTTATCCGCCTGTGCCAACCGAAGAACAAATCGTATTGTCAACATCTGATGGTGACGTCTATGCAATATTGGAGACATATAATTTTCTTCGCGGAATATATTTTAGTAGTCGTCACTCTATGAGACGGGCAAAAATAAACATAGTAAGCGGCAAGGTTGACCTATTAACCCCAGAAGAAATCAGCGTAAGCCAAGTGGGTAGCCGTTACTCAATCACACAGTACTTTCGAGTGGAGCATATAGATCCTGGTGCCAAACACAGTCCTCTACATCATTAATTTTTTTTTATTGTAAAAATGAAATATAATGTTTTTGAGCAGAAGTTTTTATAATATACATTCACCCGAGATGTCTCCTCCCTCTATTAAACCTTTTTCTTCGTGCCAGGTCCAGGTCGTCTCCTGCCAGGTCCAGGTCTCCTCCTGCCAGGTCCAAGAACAAATTGTTATATCAACATCCAATGATGACGTCTTTGCATGTTGAAGACTAATAATTATCTTGCTAACATGTGTACAATTGAATACATCAGAGCAAAAGAAAGACTCCTCAGAGTCGTGAGAAAAACAAGATAAGTACCTTTAGAAAGAAAATGTCTTACGCAGAATTCCTGGAGAGCAAGACAGCGCAACGATAGTGTTCTCCTTTTTCCTCACGACTGTGAAGAGTCTTTCATTTCCTCTGACGTGCTCATATATTGATCACTGTAAAAGATGGGCAAGTATGAACATGCAAAGCACCATGGTCACCTCGTGGAACCGAGTAGTGTGCTGAACTACCAGTCAAAATATGCATGTCACAAATTACAAGAAAAAGAAGATTACATTTTCTTTCGAGGGGTTATCTGGTGAAACCCTTATTATGGTTCTTGAGGCTGTAATCTTTGGCCAATATCCTAGCTAGTCTTTTCAAAAATACATACTAAAATCTGGCTGCCTCCGCGATAGCAGTTTAATCCGACTAAAACTCGAAGTAGACACACTTGGACATCTTGAGAAACATTTCGAAAATCCCTAGAGTTTTTTAAATTCTCATCCTCATAAGAAGGTCTTATTTTTATTCGAAATCTGACTTGGCCAGTTTCCATCAAATCGAAACGTTTTCATAAAGGGCTTTTGCGAAAATGTCTGTCTGTAGTAGTCTGCAGTTGTCATCCGGCCTGATAACTTCAGAAATAATAATAGGATTCGATTGCGCTTGAGCATACATTTCTAAAGCCAAAAAAAAATCTTAGCTGAGGCCACCAGCTTTTGTATATTTATTACGCTGTACATTAACACAAAAAATCCGGTATTTGCGGCATAAATTAAAGACAAGATATTCAAGATAACATTCTGTAAATTTTAGAAGCCGAGGTACAAATTCCGAAAAATTCTTCAAATTTTGTGTGGAGCTTCTCACGTATAATTTATTGTGTTCTAGAGTCGTCATTAATTTTTAAGCACCGCCCCTGTAGACGTGTAGATAATTTTGGAAGGTAGGGTATGCCTATAAATTCTGATGTCAGTTCTAACGGATCCAGAAATTGATTAAACGGCAGGAACACTGAAAAAGTGTTCATCATCATTAAATTGATCAGTTTTGTCTCTACTTGGTTAAAATGACGATCGCTTATACTCTGGGCATCACCTTGGCAATCATCCTCAGTTTTACTGGTGAATATATAATACTACAAAATATATATACCTTTTGAAATATCAATGAGCATTATAGAAATAAAAGTTTGTCCTACGTAATAATTCCTGACAGTTCCCTCGTAACTGACGCGAATGAAATGTGAATATTTCACAAGGACAAGTTTGATATCTATAATATCTGAGACAACGACTATATATGGTATATTATACAACTAATCAGGCACCAGAAAATCCATTGCGACGCTTTCAAAAAGATCTTCATCAACTCCAGCTTTTCTTGAAATTTTGAAAAATCACTAGAAATGTCAAAAAAAGCCTTAAAATTTTCCAAATTTCCCTAGGAATCTTAAGAAAATTTTTTTATTTACTTAAAACCTTCACAAACTCTTTTAAAGCTTTTCAAGTTACGACTTGGAATCTTTGAAAAAATTCTGCTTTTGTCAAAATCATTCACAGTTGAAAATTTTTTTCCAATCTCTTAGAATCTTCCAAATATTTCTTGAATTCTCTCGATTTTTTTTTATCTTACTCAACTGAACCATTTTTCTTTAAAATATTCTACTCTTTCTCGAAATTCAGGGAAATCGTTCAAAATATTTTTCAATTATTTTTAAACATGAATTTTTCAAAATAAAAAATAATTTTTAAAATATCTCATAAGTTTCTGGTAATTTTGACTTGTTTCGAAATGGTAGGAAATTAATCATTCTGGTAACTGATTTCTCTGGTTGAAGATTAATTTCTCAAACGAAAATTATGTTGACGTATCACTTGAATAGGAAGTTCATTTCTTGTGATTTTTTTCTTCACCATTGATTCTGAACTATTTTATCCGTATCCAAATTATTTATTTTATACACTACGAAGCTTATGTTATACATAACAAAAAAATTCTATCGCCAGTTACACTGCGTTAAAGAACCCTCGGTGGCTCAGACGATAGCGCCCACCTGAAACTGTAGGTCCCCGAAGAAGAAGCTGGTGACGTACCAAGGTGTGGCTCCATGTCGACGGGCCTAGTCTTGATGGTCGAAGCCGATTTTGAGAAGACTTGGAAATGAGTCAGCGTTCTTCTAGCGTTTGGGGCTCCTACAGGGGGCACCAAGCTCGATGGTCGCTGGCTGATTTCGAGTAATGAACACACACACATACTCTTACATAATACACTATGACAGTGCTTCAAATCTATGCATGTACCTGATGACCTCAGAGAGATCAATCCGTCCACCCTAGCCTGCTAGGGAGGCAGCCAAATGGCAGAGTGGGTTAGGCTCACTTTGCCTGATCAACAAAGGAGACGTCATTTACTGTGCGATAGGTATGCGTGGCACCTGAGAGGTATAATCTCAGAACGTTGATGACAATGAAATACACCTACATCTGAAAACACTCGCACAATTGGCTTTATAGTTTGAGCGCCATGGGTGGGACCTCATAGAGACAAATGTGTTGATTTCTAAATGAGGGATTCATGAAATACGAGCGTGCTTCAATAAAATATTATTTTCTCTTTCTTGTTGCAGAGTTAGGTTTACAGTTCGAGTGTCTACCTAATGGCGCCCCTATTGGAGGCGTTCCTCGTTGCGGCTCGTCTGATTCCGCTGAAAGAAATAATTCTCTTGAGGCACCTCTTCCTCCAGTCGAGCGTCCTGTTCGAGTTAGGTCCAGGTCTCCTCCTGTTGAGCCTTCTCTTGCTGTAACCTCCAGGCCTACTTCTACAAGCCGCCCTCCTGTTGCCCGGTCCATGGGTCGTCCTGCAATGCTTCCTTCATCTGACGGAAGTGGATGTGGACTTGAACAACTTAGATTAATTCGGCTCATTCCCTTCGGGAATGCGCAGCGTGTATTCGAGTTTCGGAGATACACTTTTCCTGACAATAAGCGATTAAAAATGAGAACAGATGAGTACAAGTATGTGCATGTGCCAACAGAAGAACAAATAGTATTATCGACATCCGACGGTGACGTCTATGCAATGTTGAAGACATACAATGTTCTTGGTGGAATATATTTGTATAGTCATAAGACTATGAGACGGGCAAAAATAAACATCGTGAGTGGCAAGGTGGACCTATTGACCCCAAAAGAAATGAATGAATGCCAGGTGGGTGGCCGCCGCCCAATCATACAGAACTTCCGAGTAAATCATCTAGACCCTTGTGTTCACCGCAGTCTTCTACAAAATTAATTTTCTTAAATTGTAAAACTAAAATATAATTGTTTTGAACCGAAGCCAGGTTAGAATGTTGCATGTTTCTTTTAATAACATCAGAAAGTCAATGAATTATGGTACTCACAGCTTCAAACTTTCGTCAATGCCCAGCTCGTGCATAGATGTCCATCACCCCTTTTCAAAGTACTCTCCTCCAGACTCGATGCACATTTTCCAGCGTTTCACCCACTCCGGGTAAGCTCCCTGAAAGGCCTCAACGGAGATCTATCATAAACAGGTCGTCACCCCTTCTATACATTCTCCAGCCTCCCTTGCTGGTCTCCTTTCGGCGTTCTTTTCATCTTGGGAACAAAAAGAAATCCGTTGGTGCGAAGTCGGGGCTTTATTTTATTCCCCAAGATAAAAAAAAAACGCTGAAAGAACATTACTACTGTGCACCGTGAACTTGCTCAACTGTGCACGTCGAGGATAACGTTTCCAAGACAATGTCTATATTTTTATACTGTTGACCATGCAAACGAGTTCTTTCTACTAGTTGAAATAATAATATGATCTAAAAACAAATAAATGATAAATTCTATTTGGAAAAACATATGACTACTTTTTACTTATCTCCTGATCTAATTCGTCCGACTTACGAAGCAAATGATGTCAAGCATCAACCGTGCAATGGAGATTACTTCAGATTTCTTCAGGTGAATCTTGGTACAATTTTCCGATCAAAGTCCACACCAATATCTCTTGTGTACTCCTTGACGTTATTCAAGGCACACTGTAGTTTGCTTTCACCAAAAGCATAGATCTTCAGGTCATCCCAGAATTGCCAATGTTGGCGCCTTTTGCTACTGCGCTTGCGTTCGGGCTTCGCACTGGTTGCCCGCAGTTGGCGTGCGATTCAAAATTGGAATTGAAAACAATCCTTGTGATTTAAATGGATAATTATTGAAAAATTCACAATAATGTATATAAATTGTACAACTTCTGGTCCAGCAACAGAAAAGTTCTGCGTACCCTGAAGTGGTTTCTTCATCCCTTCGGCAGTGATTAATGGGCTTTCCTCCTCAGATGTTATGAGGTTTTCGCAAAACCCCTTGAAGCGGATAATATTCTTAGGACGTTCTTTTAACTCTAGAATTTTTTCAGATTTGGTGGATTTTGGCAGAAACAGGAAGATCGCTGAAAAGGCACGATGGGTCAGTGAGAAAATGTTGATTCTCCATGATTCAACTCTCCCTCTTCCGTATTCTCCTTCTTGTGTCAGATAAAACCCTTATTTTGTCAACAATATTTCTGATCGTCAGCAGCTTTGTCTTATTTAGTGTGTGATTGTAGATCCTCAGTTCTTTGGCAAACTTTCGATCGCTTTCCGTGAATGGTCTACCAGATGTTATGTAGCCAATCATACACTAAATACGGGATGCATTCTGTCTTGCCCAACTCATTTTATTGTTCAGTTGATGTAAGCGTCCTTCCGTCTTTTGATCCATCGTAGGTTCTAGCCTACGATTTGAAACAGCCAAAGCTCTCCCAGCACCGTGAACTGAACAATTGATAGTCCGGAGTTCAGACTCCTCCGAAATATACTCACAAAGGAAGGAATCCATTTCAGCTGTATCTTGAGGCTCAAGAGAAACCTGCATGACAATGTTTCTCCTTGTCCTGCAGGGACGCATGCGTGGGCCTCCCTTGAGCAGTGTGGTAGGTGTGTGCTAGAAAGGGGGAAGAGAGTCCCCATCGGATCAGTATCGATCGAAGATTCGAAGCCTGCGGACGTGAGACAAATCGATATTGTGACTGCCTGACGTGTTTGACAGAAGTGGATCCTCTGTACGTGATTGTGATGTGCTCTTAGTTTTTTGACCAAGTGATATACTCTTGATTTGTTGATCAAGTGATGTTCTTGCAATGTGTTGACCCGGTGATGTTATCTTGATTTGTTGACCCAGTAGTTTTGAGTGGTTTAGAGTGGCGAGGACTGACTCCTCGAGAATGGCAAGGTGGTTCCTCTGATGTACCATTAACTTGGATTACGCTTGCGAGTTCCGTAACTTTGAATCATGATCTTAATTGAATAAGCTGAGTGTTTTTATGAACTGAACCTTCATTATACACAAGTAGTAAGTTGGCGTTACAGGATTGGTGACAGACAAAACTAAGTCAAAACACGATAAATCCTTGTTTTAAAGATACAACATGAAGTTGGTTTAAATCTTGATGGAACATTCATTTGAACTCCAACACTCCCTATCAAATATAGCAAGGCTTCTAACTTATTTGCTCATTTGCTCGCTGCTGTCCTGTGTTGCTTTTTTTTACATTTCTTAAATTGGCTAAAGTTGGTAACATTATCTGGTCGAGCAGCAACCACAAGATTGTTCGACGCTCCTATAAGTTCTTGATAAGGTCTTTCCTTTTCTGATTGAGTGGTTTTCTTCTTGTCTTTTGTCAATTTGATGTTTTGATTCACTGGTGCTGTGACGGAATTTGAATCATTCATGTTATTCCTTGTGAAATCTCAATACCTAGGCAATGATGAGTTTCTCCCAGGTCTTTTATGTAAAAAGTTCCTGTTAGCTTCTTCTGTATAAATTCGAAATTGAATAGGCTTTTATAGGCGATGAAGATATCATCAACATAGATAAGAACTAGTATGATTTGTTCCCCTTGTTGCATAGAATATAAACAAGGACACACCTTATTACCTCTTTGAAGACCCTTGAGCATCCATTTTCCTTTTTCTCCAATTACGTCCCCTTGTTTTTTCTTGAAAATTCGTTCTAAGACCACTTATAGGAGTTTGGGTACTTTCATAAAGATTTCTTCTTCAATTTCACCACTTAAGTATGTTAAAGTGATGTTCGATGAATTTTTAATTCTTCTTGAACAGACAGTACCAAAATCAATCTAACTGAGCAAGTGCTTTAGTAGGCCATTGGTCCTGAGATTAATTTCCAGGGTAGCTGAGAATAAAAATTAGTGCAAAGCAAGGAGAAAGTATTGAAGTGATCATCAGAAAAAAATTTTGTACATCATTTTGCAATCTGAATAAGCAGTACCAGGTCGAGGTACAGAAATAAATATAATATACATGATATATAATATATTGGATAAAATCGAGTCGATGCTTCGACATTTAGTTTGAAAATACCTGCGCATAAATGTGGGGAAATACAAAAAACGAGCGCGTAGTGCAAAGTAATTACATTATCGAGCGCGAAGCATAATATCTAGCAGACGCGCATTTTTTTTCTTCGACTGATATAAGAAGTATAAACATCAATATCTCAATAGAAGAAGTTTTCGCTTATAATTGATAAGATAATGATTACGATAACAGATATCGAATGTGATAGAATACTAAAATAATCATTTGATACACTGTGAAGCAAATTCTTTATCAACTTATAAATCAGTTTTCTCTCTAACTGGAAAATATGAGGATCGTTTATGCTGTGGTCCTTACCTTGACGGTGATATTTAGTTCTATTGGTAAATATGAAACTATACTATATTTATAATCTCAAAAACGTTTTTGAGCTTTCCAAAAATATAAATGTCTGCATCGCAATCTGCATTTCATCCTGATTGTTATTATTTTTCAAACTCACAAAATGGTATAATAGAAAAACAAAAGCATCAAAACGAAACGAATTTATGCTGCGAACAGAATGTATTGACTCACTACTCTCACAGATTATAACTAGTAATACAACAACATTTGTTCTTGAAACCTAATCGTCTGTTTTTTCTTGCAGAATTAAGTTCACAGTTTGATTGCTTGCCTAATGGTGATCCTATACCTGGCGTTCCTCGTGGCGGCCCGTCTTCTTTTTCTTCCTTTGACATACAAGATCCTTCTGCCAGTTCTGTCCCGCTTGCCAGTACTGTCCCTCCTGTCAGACAGCATCCCTCGCACAGGTCTTCTCCTGACGAACATTCTCTCCGTGCAAAGTCCAGATCTCCTCGTGCCAGCAATATAGCTCAACCTACCAGGCTTCCTTTTCCTGATGTGCTTGGATATGGACACGATCAGCTTCCATTCATTCGACTTACTTCCAATAGGAATGCGAACCGGATTTTCGAACTCAGAAGATACACTTTTCCTGCGGATATGCAAATTAAAGTACTCGAAGGACATAGGGTCTTTTCACCTGTGCCAGCTCAAGAACAAGTTGTATTATCAACGTCTGATGGTGATGTCTTTGCTATATTGACCAGTAACAATACACTTGCTGGAATATATAAACATAATCCTTATACACACCGTAAAGGACGGGCAAAAATAAACATAGAAAGCGGCACAACCACCCTATTGACCTCAGATGAAGCCGAAGAAATTCCAGTAGGCCCCCATCGCCGCATCTTTAATGAGTTTAAAGTAGAGCATGTAAACCAAAATGTGAGGTAAGTTATTTTAAAATGAACTAGTTATCGTTACGTCACATGTTTAGTTCATTTTGTAGTGGAGAATGCAAACCACAATGATGGGTAAGTTATATTTCAAATCACTAGAGTAGCTTTTCAAAATAAAAATATTATTCTAGTCGCTTCCTTTGATAGATGAGAACCGAGGACACAAGGGTTCCTGGTTGTTATTACATTTCCGAAAAAAAAAAATTGGTTAACGGTATAGCCATCAGAGTCATATTCGATTTTTCCATGACCTCATCTCCTCATCCTCTCTCATCATCTCCTCTCCTCATCTCGGGTGGTTTAACGCGTTCCGCGAAGTGGTTTCTTGAGTCGACCGAATAGGAAAAAGTCACAGGGAGCCAAATCAGGTGAATTCGGTGGTTGTTAGATGGTATTTGTTTCGTTTTTAGCCAAATGCTCAAGGATAACGATGCGTGATATTCAGGTCTTTCGGCATCAGCTTTGCAGCGACACGTCTGAGACCCAAATCATTAACCAAAATGTCTTGAGCGGATCCGTAAGCAATGTTGAAGTCCTCTGAAATCTCTCTTATGGCCAATTTGTGGCTGGCGATCATCCACTCTTTGATTTTGTTGATGTTTTCATCAGTTTTCGCCGTCGACGGCCTGCCACTGCGTTCGTCATCCTCGACCGACTCATGACCAATTCTGAAGCGTTCGTGCCAGCGGAAAACGTTCGATCTCGTTAGAGTATTGTTGCCGGAACACTTCTCCAACATTCCCAAAGCCTGCGCACCGCTAAATCCATTTTTAACTCAAAATTTAATGCAAACTCGTTGCTGCAAAGTTGATTAAATTTTTTTTTTCCTGAAAAATCGAAACCACACACAAAGATAGACAAAGGTGCTGTAACGCGTTCTGCGGAGCGGTTTCTTGAGTCGACCAAATAGGAAAAAGTCGCAGGGAGCCAAATCAGGTGACACTTCAACAAATGTCAAGCTATCAAGATGAAAATCTAACAGAACGTCAATGACACTTCTACCACCACAAAAAAAAAGAAGAATTGAAATCGGCATTACCAGAGCGCCACACGGTGACCAGACAAAAAGACCTCGGTGATGTTCAGAAGATCCTTCATTAAAATACCTCGTAGACGTTTCGAGAGTGAAATGCTCTCGTCATCAGGAAACAGGAATCCAATGTCAAGGAATATAAGTCCTTAGAATTCAAAACATTTAAAAGAACAAATATTGTTAGGCTCATTTCTTGAAACCAGTAGATGGTAGTAGATCTTGGTTTCTATTGGAAAGTAATCTGCTAGCCGTAAGATTTGTCACAATTTGAACAAACCTGATCGGTTTTTCTCCACTTAAAGTTATTTCATATCATTAACTCAAAATTTTTTGAATTAAATTTGGAACCAATTCGTTTTAGAAAAGAATAATAAAAAACCTTATCCGAGACGCGTCTTCGTTTCAGGTCCAGATCTCCTGTTCCCAGATGCAAGGCTCCACCTACCAGTATTCTTTCTTCTGACGGATCGTTATATGGACTTGACCAACTTCAGTTTATTCAGCTTACTTCCACTAAAAATCCAAACCTGGTATTCGGACTTCGAAAACACACTTTTCCCGCAGATAAACCAATTTTATTGCTCGAAGGAACAAATCAATATGCCCCGATGCCAAAACAAGAACACATTGTATTATCAACATTTTCTGGTGACGTTTTCGCAATATTGGAAAGTAGTACCTATCTGGCTGGAATATATGCATATACTTATCGCAATTCCGCTAGAGAACGGATAAAAATCAACGTACAAAATGGAATGATTACCCCATTGACCAAAGATGAAAGAATGGCAACTCCAGTAGGCCGCCTTCGCCCCATCTTAAGTTATTTTACAGTACATCATGTAAACCACAATAATCCACGTCATTGAATCAGTTAAAAAATTGTAAGAATGAAAAAAAAAATTGTGATCCAAAGCGATCTTAAAATATGAAGAGCTAATTGTAATTACAAATAATAATAAAATCTTAATGTGTTATGGATCACAAGGCTTCTTTTTTCTGTCCATGTCCCAGCCGGTCTTTTCTGGAAAGAAATAAAAAAATCTCTTTAATTTTCTAACAAAGATATTCTTTTCAAGACAATTATTATAGAATTATAAGGATTTACCTTTAATAATTTTCCTATAACAAAAGGTCCCTTTAGTACATGAGGAACTCAACCCAAATCAATTCCTAATGTTTAGGGTTTGATTTCATTTTCGAGGATATTCAAATGCGCGCATTGACGTTGACAGATTTTTATTTTCTATTAATAAAAATATAAAATATTTGTGAAATTAATAATTACATTATGTTGAATACTAAGAGTTCTGAAATTCTTTGAAATGAGTGAAATCATTTATCAATGTTAGTTAGTCAAATACTGTTACATTCTAATTGATGATTTTTTTTATCATCAACCACTTTTCGGTTAATTTGAGAAAATTTCATGTATGATTATTAATTTATAAATTATTGAATTTCGAGTGCCCAGAAGTTTTCTAATGTTACCAAATGCAAATTTATTATTTAAAAACGCCATTAATTTGAAATTGTCTGAGCAATAAAAACAGTGGGTGTCTACTTTATATTGAGAAATGGTAAATGAAAGCCTCATGGATGAAACAATTTTCAAAAAATATTTTACACATGTTTTATACTTCAAATAGATTAAAAAACATTTTTAGGTTTCATTGTGATCTCAAAGGAAAACTTGGGTTTCTTTATTCATAAAAATTAAGGATGTTCTAGGAATACTGTCAACATCAAAATTATTCTCTACTTGAACTTGATTTGTGAAATTAAAAACAAAATTCCGACTGATCATTGCAATAAATTTGAGAAGAGAACCTCATGCGCAAATAATAAATAAATAGTTAATATCATAAATGTTAATTTAAATTCAGTTATTTGCATGTTTTTACTTTACAAAAGCTCATTCTATGCAATGAAAGGTTTTTAACAAGTCATAAGGGATGATGCCTCCAGAAAATCCCAATTACTCTTGCTTCCATGAATAAATAATTATCAGCATTAAATTGAAAAATATTTTCAGACTTTTTTCGTTCCTGACTCGACAAGCGATTTTAGTTCCTGTTTCTCCCACGAAGATTCACAATCATCTGAGGACGATGATGATACTGATGTGCTTTGTAAAAGGATTTTCGGGAAATCACTCTGCTTTACTCTTTTCTTGTATTTATTTTGTTTATATTCCGCTTTTTTTTAGAATTAAAATCGGTCCGCCGTATAAACAACATTATCAGCGTCGTAGGGCAGTAAAAGTTTGATTGTCCCATCTTCATACATTTCTAAAACACAGTCAATTTCTAATGCCTAATCTCAGTTCTTAAATCAAAATATCAAAAATAAAATACTTTTCTTTTCTGAATACCAGAATTTTTACTCAGAAAATTTTGTCAAAAGCATTAAAAGATAGATGTTTCATACTTCACGAAAATTTGTTTTTGCTTATAAACGATTTCTAAGCAAATAAGAGGATTTTTATAGAAGTGTTATCTTGGAATAAATTCAAAAAAATGCTTTAATGGAAATGAAATATTATTTTTATTCCTACACTTATTGGAATTGCGTAAGATATCTGCTAACTAAAAAAAAATTTCATTTTTTATTCTTATAAGTCTTATAACAATATAATAATCAAGAATTTCCGTTGAGGGACAGGCCTGTTCAAAGCCACTTAGATTTTCAAAATCCCAAATCTGAAAATTAATTAAATAAAAATCCAGAAAAATAATTTAATTAGCTTGTTTCGCAAATAAAGAGGGTTCGAAAATATCAATAAATGGCAACTCAACATTTACACCAAATAGAATATGTAATTTATTTGATGCATGTTAATTGAAAAAAATGAAATAACAAACCCGATTTAACAAATTGACCTTCGGCCATATGTCGGATTTCGACAAAATCTCATGGTTTACAATCCTAAAAATTGATCAAGGCTCAAATAATCACTTTCTCGACATGCTCACAATGAGCAAAATCTTAAATTCTAACCTAAACTACTCGATCTACACTAATCTTGAGTGGTTAGGCTTCTCTTCCCGGAACTCGATGCCAAGCAATTTCAAACAAAACCGTGATTTTAATAATTTGCTTCATGAAATCTCAAACCTTAACATCTTTAGTTCCTGAAGAAATTGGGCCCAGCACGCCTAACTCTATCAACTCTAAATTCACTCAAAGAATGACTACTCACGTGGCTTAATTATCGCAAAAAAAACTCATGACCTCGACATAAATCAATAGCACATTCAAAGTTTGATCAATAGCACACTCTAAATTCCGCAAATAACATATTTAAATTTTGATCAATAAAACACTTGAAATTCAGTAAATAGTAAACTCAAAATTCAGTCCGGTAGGCTACTCGAACATGGACACTTGATGAATACTTTATAAAAATACTGACTGTGTTTCTATTTGCTGGAGGGAGGGGGTGGCCGGAGAGCACAAGAAATGAGGGGCGCCAAATGTTTGTTGATATCCTGGGTTTATTGGCTTAACACACTCCACTCCACTACACTGCAACATTCGGACCGGACAACGATTGGGTGACACACACCGAGTAACTACACTGAACTGCTATCGCGTCGTCACATACGCGCCGGCATACGTCCGTTCGGGGCGACGTGGGAAGAGTAACTGGGGGAAGTAGGTGCGCAACAGTCGACGAGAGGGACCTCGACGGTCCTCAAGGACGCCCTCTCTTGGAGACGAGCCGAATACCAAACAGACTGACTCGACGCGGGAAATATAACAGTCAACTTGACACGGCTGCGGTTGGCAGAGAAGAACGAGCGTAGCGGTAACGGTACGGGACTCGGTCTCGGCCTTCCTTCTCCTCCTTCTTTCCGGCGTTCCTATTGGTGGTAAGGCCGCTGCGGAGACGGAGTGCTAGGTTTACATTCCAGGGCCGTATGAATAAGTGGAGCTCGGTACCCTGTTATTTTCGCTTTTCATCCTTCCTTCCTTCTATTATCGCCAAGATTGATCCAGTGTTGTCATTTCTTCGTCCTTACTTTCCAATTCACCCATTTGATCACCTCCTGGATCCCGTAATTACCCTAGCTGATCAGAGCAGGATTTGTTTCGGTACCAATCGATACCAGCCGGCGTGAAGAGGGCATTGCGCATTGAGATTCCCTAGTCATGTTGGGAATTGATGAAGAAATTTCTCATCGTGAAGTTTCTAAAAAGGTTCTACGTCAGGTAGATAAGTCGTTCCGGATTTTCCGCAACTTGTAACGTTGCTTCAAAACTGGCCGGCATCCTAACATGAATCCTTGCAGATGAGGATCCGCAGCTCCTTTGAGTTTGGCAGACGATAGTAGATGGAAAAGGCTGGAGAATTCAAATGGCTATAAGTGTGTCTCGATGGAATCTTGCTGTTCTGAAAGCGTCAAGTGGCGTACCATTTGCGTCCTGAAGTAGGAAGAAGTCCTTCGATGTCCCACGATGTCTCGACGAGTCAGAATCGTTACAAAAAAAATGAAAGAACCGAACAGAATAAGTCCTTATTCTTTTTGAACACAAATTTAAATGCAAGTAGTAACCACACCAACTACCTTACAACCTTGATACAATCTTCTGGATCTTCGATTGTCCTCCGTAATTCTACACACCACACTTATCGTACCAGCACACGTATCGATTTAATGATTCTCGACGAGCTGAAAAAACTTGATTCATATTTACATCACCCTATACCGTTCCTGTCTAATCTTGACCTTAGAAAGATTAATTACAAAATCTCATGTCCTGAATTCACTTGTCACATTTGCAAAAACAGACTCGCAACTTAAGCTCTATTGATGAAACTAAATTTCAGGAGAACCTCATGACCTGTGACTGGGAGAGTTTATTGTGAGCTGAAGATGTCAAAACGATACTTGAGAAGCTGCCTGCTGATCTGATCTTATGTTCCTCATGGTGAACCTTCATATTCTTTTTACAGGCATCCTACTGAGAGCCTCATTTTTTTTGTCGAAACTCCTCTTCTTGCCAGCTCAAGATGGCCTTAAGAATCTGCACTGGATATTCAATCTTCAAAAATACACTTTTTCTGCTGACGAACCAAAGAAATTGGAATTGGATATAATAGAGATTAGCATATTCCAACCCAAGAAAAAATTGTTACATGAACATCCAATGATGTTGATGAACTCATAGACCCAAGTAGAAATCGATGAGACTTCAACAGATGCCGAGCGCCCAATCAAAAAGATTAATGTGACAAATTACATGAAAAAGTGAATTCAGCGGTGCAGGGTGACACAGATAATTTTTCAGAGCAAAAAAAAAGATCTTGGTTCAGAGCAACAGCCAAAATATGCAAGAAAAGAAAGCTTCTGTATGAATTGTGTTCAAAAATAATCATTGATTCTTAGTACCTACGCTTGCCACGTAGATAATTTCCGAAGGTGGTGTATACATATAAATTGTGATAACAGTTTTAGCGAGTTTTGTATTTACCTTTTTTCTTGTTACTGACTAATTAAATGCAAATATCTTATGAGAGCAAACGTGACGTCCATTTTAATATGAGAAAACGACCATACGATATTGTAATTTAAAACTCGTGTTGAAGCAACGAAATAACCCTTTTTTACACTTTTGACATACTTTATCATTAATAAATTAATCAGGTTTTTTTTAATTGGAAAAAATGAAGAGCTTTTATACTCTCGTCATCATCGTGGCAATCATGCTGAATTCTATTGGTAAATACTATAGTATCATAATAATCAATTTTCATATATATTTGTATGTCCGTGAAGTTAGCACACCAACAATCAAATATCCATTTTTCAAATGGAATCGTTTGCTCATCGTTTGGTCATGTCTGAAAGGCAAATTTTTTCGATTGGACGGCAAAACTCAAAAAGATATTGAGTTTTCGAAATTGGAATGCTAACTTCATGATGCGGAGCAAAGTTCAATTTTTTTCCAAAATTCTTTTATCAATCGTTTGACCATACTCGCGAGCGGCGCCTTCTCAAGTGGTAGTGACCTTCTTTGGTCAGCCGTGTCCTTAAATATAATGTGATTTGTCAGACATCCTGACCAGAGGATTTGTAAAAAAATAACATTTTCAGAAGACATGCATTCTTGCAGCCCTTTCAAATTCCTATGAAGAGGGGCTGAATTTCGATTTCTCCGGAGTAGAGTGACTTTATACGCAAATGATAAAACATTGTACATCTGTGAGCACGCATTTTAAGTTAATCGAATCAGCCACCGCGAAACTTGTGGTACCCAAACTTTCCAAAAATTTTGAAAAAATTTTTGGATTATCTACATTTCCTTATATTTTCAAAATTTCAGAAATTTCTAAGATGTTTAAAATTTCTGAAATGTTCAAATTTCTGAAATTATAAAAATTATCCTTATTACTGAATTTTATCAAGTGTTCAATTTCCTCATTTTTCCTCAAATTTTTTACATTTTCTCAAATTTGTAAAATATTCATAATTTTTAAACTTATAAACGTTTCTAATATTTTTTAATTATATGGAATTTCGAAAATTGTTTAAATTAATGTTCAGAATTTTCAAATTTCTCAAGTTATTTGAATTTCTAGAACTATCAAAAAAATTGTGATGTTCAAAATTTCTGAAATTATAAAAATTTCTAAAATTTTCTAAATTTATAAAATTGTCAGAATTCATAAAATTATAAAGTCGTCTCAAATTTTCAAAATGTCTAAAATTTTTTGAATTTCAAAAATCATTAAAATTGGTTCAAATTTCAGAAATTATGAAAATTATCAAAGCTTCTGAATTTTTTAAATGTTCAATTCTCTAAAATTGCCAAATTTCTTGAAATTTTCTAAAACTTGTAAAGTATTCAAAAATTTTTTATTTATAAAAATTTCTAATATTTCTGAACTTTATGAATTTCTAAAAGTATCGAAATTTCTAAAATGTTCCAAATTTATAATCATTGTCAAAATTTATAAAATTATAAAATCCTTTCAAATTTTCAAAATCTCTAAAATATATCAAATTTTCAAAAATTCAAAAATCATTCAAATTAGTAAAATGATCAAAATTTCTGTACTGTTGAAAATTTCGAAAATTGTAAAAACGTCTCAAATTTCTTAATTCTATAAATTTTCTTAAATTTCTGAAATTTCTCAAACATCTACAACTTTAAAATTTCAATAATTTCAAAACATTGTTGAAATTATCAAAATTTCTGAAATGTTCACATTTCTGAAATGATAAAAATTATCAAAATTCCTGAATTTTTTGAAATGTTCAATTCTCTAAAATTGCCCAAATTTCCTGAAATTTTCTAAAATTTGTAAATATTTGAAATTGTATAAAATTTGCAAAGTATTCAAAATTTTTTAATTCATAAAAATTTCTAATATTTCTGAACTTTATGAAATGTTGAAAATTTCTAAAATTAATGTACAGAAATGTTGTATATCTCAAGTTATTTGAATTTCCGAAAATATCAAAATTTCTAAAACGTTCCAAATTTTTTCAATTATTCAAATTTCTAAAATTTCTAAAATGTTCCAAATTTATAATATTGTCAAAATTTATAAAATTATAGAATCATCTCAAATTTTCAAAAGTTCGGAAATTATCTAAATTTCTGAAATTTCTCAATTTCCAAAATGTCTGAAATTTTCAAAATTTTGGGATTATCTGAATTTCCTTATATTTTCAAGGTTTTCAAAATTTCTAAAATGTTCAAATTTCTGAAATTTTAAAAATTATCAACATTTCTGAATTTTTTTAAATGTTCAATTCTCTAAAATTGCCCAAATTTCCTGAAATTTGTAAATATTTGGAATTTTCTAAAATTTGTGAAGTGTTCAAAATTTTTTAAATTATAAAAATTTCTAATATTTCTGAATTCCCAAACTTCGTTATCGTCCAAACGTCAAAAGTGACCTTCCAAACATATCCAAACGATTATTAAAAGAATTTTTGAAAAAAATTAAACTTTGCTCCGCTTTTTTGAGTTTTGTCGTTCAAACGAAAAAATTTGGCTTCCGAAGATGACCGTTCAAATATCAAGAATATTTTTAAAATTTTGTATGAATACTTTTTTCTTTAAAATTTTTAGTATTGTTCTCGCGAATTTCTTAGCATTTGAGATATTAGCCAGTCATGTTATCTGATAATAAACCTAAAGTCTTATCTGTTATTCAACAGTGATGTAGAGCTTTATCTCTTCTTTAATATCGGTTAACACATTTAGATATACAATCTCTAAAAATGTTTTAATATAAGAATTCAATTATAATGTAAAAATCATTCTCGAAATAGAAACTCTTTTAAGTACAAATTAGGATAAAAGATGTATCTAAAAAAAAAATGTAAAAAAATTGTTTCTTCAGCTTAGTTAATGCAATAAACGCTTTTTAATACTTATAAAGAAAAGCCTGAGAAGCTTTATTTAAAATATTATGATAATTATATATATTCGAGATTTTATAATCTAACCCTAAATAAGGTAAGCTAGAGTGGTTCCGCCGACGCTTCCCTTTCACGTTGCTCTGATGGTCAATTAGAATCATGTATTCTGCTAAAGGGAATACCTCTTCAATAAATTCAGAAAAAAATTAAAATTAAAATTAAATTCAAAAAGCCTTTTGTAGACCAGATTGGAAAAAAGGCTTCCGACCACCCTTAAAGGTTGCTTTTCTTCACAGAGAAGTATTAAGAAATCAGGTTTTTCACGCTTGAAGGTTCAATCATTCCCACCCTGGATAGATTTAGATTTAGATCAGTTTCTGAAACTATCAAACTGTTTCCCTTTCTTTCAGGACCTTTCCGAGATCTGCATTTGATTCTTTCCGAAAATTCCTGGTCAAAAATCAATATAACGTTTTCGACAAAAATTCTTCGAATCAAAGATTCCGGAAGAGAATCATACACTTACCTACATATCCGAAACTTTTTTTTCCGAAAGTATTATTGGGAAACTTGTTCAGGAAAACACCTGAATTTTTGAGCGTGATACTCATAATCTCAGATTTGGCTTATTCTTGGAGAATGACGAATTTTCCTGGAGACTTAAACGGGTATCAAGGTTACTGGATTTCGCTTTCCCAATATTGGTACAGATAAAGGGGGCAATATTTGATAAAAGTCCAAACCCGGACAAACACATGAATGTGCTGGTTAAGCTTTCAAGAAGTTTCTCAGGGCAAGCATTCCTTGTGTGGTCAGTCTTTCCTCACAATATTTCCACAAGGGCTTTACCAGATACTCATTTGAAAGGAAATGTAGTAATCTTTTTCTTGTCGAAGAGTCGAGTTCACTGTTTGGACGATTACCTAATGGCGAGCCAATTCTTTGTGTTCTTCATAGCGGACCTTCTTATTCTCCTGACAGACATTCACCCGAGAGGTCTCTTCCTCCGATTGAACCTTCTCTTCGTACCAGGTTCAGGTCGCCTCCTGCCAGATTCGTGGCTCCTCCTGCCATTTCAATAACTCCTCCTGCTATGTCCATGGCTCCTCCTGCCAGGTCCATGGCTCCTCCTGCCATGTCCATGGCTCCTTTGCCATGTCCATGGCTCCTCCTGCCATGTCCATGGCTCCTCCTGCCATGTCCATAAATCCTCCTGCCATGTCCATGGCTCCTCCTGCCAAGTCCAAAGCTCTTCCTGTCATACCCATGGCTCCTCCTGCCAGGTAGGAACAACGTGTATCGATTCCACCTATTTCCCTTGCGCATCCTCACCGGATGTTCGATGTTCGAAGATGAACTTTTCCTGCCGATGATCCAATTCAAGATGAGTAGAAAACCATAGAGCTCCAGTAGGTGGCGAAGTCTCAACCAAAATGTTTCATGCAGGGAATTACAATAAAATAGTCAATGTGTTATCGTTCTCGAGGTTTCAATATATCGTCAATGTCCCAGCTAGTCTTTTCCAGAAACAGATACAAAATCTGCCCACTTCGGCGACAGCGGCTTAAGCCGATTAAAAATTGGGGTATACACGCTTGGATATTTTTAGTCGTGTTTCGAAAATCCTTAGTGTTTCTGACATTGACATCCTAATCAGAAGGTCAAAGTTGCATTTAAAACCTTTCACCAGAATTATGGGATTGGATTGCGCTCAGTCATACTTTTTCAGACCCTTTCCAAAAAAAAATTTATTGTTTGAGACAATCAGCTAAGGTACAAAATTCGGGAAATTGTTTAATTTTCCTTCAAATACCAAAAAGTCAGCCACTAAAGATTAGAGACAATTACTAATTCAAGTTGTAAAGATATTTCCCAATTCAATAGAAGAAAATTAATAGCTTCTGATTGTTCAGGCAACGTTAAGCAACAAAGGAATTTTTGGAAATGTTGAAATGTCATTGGATCAGCGGGCCTTGAATCAATTATACACATTCAAGGTCTTTATGCGCTACTTTGCAACAGAGATCTGTTTTCTATTTCCAAAATTCTTCTTGGATCTACATTTTTCTAATTTTCCATCGAAAATTGCAATCACAATTACCAAACCTTGTAAAAATGATTTGCATTGAAGAAGCATCACCTTGAACAAATACGAATTAAGCTAAAACTCAACTTATTGCTGGAGGAAATTCACAAATTTAATTGGCGAAAAGTGGGACACTCAATATTGAAGAAAATTAGGAATTCGATTAGTCAAAATACTTTCTAATGTAAGAATGAAAAACAACTCCCGCTCACCTACGACTGTTTGCACCGCGCTCCTGATTGGTCCAGCTTGAATATTTCATAACTTGAAAACTGAAACTTTAACTGATTTTTGGAAAAGGACGGAAGGCTCCTAAACCATTTTGAGATGCTTCGCGTATTTTAGTAAAACGGGTCTCACTGCTAAGAGCCGAACGGGTACTGAATAGAATCTTCTGGTTCAGTTCATTAGAATCATGACACAACTAAATAGACGTACACAATTTTTGTAGTAACAAAAAATTAGAAATCTAAACTGAACCTTCCTGAATCTCATTTTGATACCCGAAATTAGCCCTGAAATAACACTTTCTCTTTACAGTGTAAAATTGCCTCACTAGAAGTTACTATTTCTGTTCTAATGTGGATCTGCCCACTACCCCAATTGAAATTGAGACAACTGTGTCGATTTCTGAATGGGAACTTCATAAAGTACGAAAGCGCTTCAATGAAATTCAATTTCCTCTTTTTTGTTGCAGATCTAAGTTTACAGTTTGACTGTTTACCTAATGGCGCCCCTATCCCTGGTGTTCATCGTAGCGAATCGTCTGATTCCTCTAGAAAAAATAATTCTCCCGAGAGGTCTCTTACTCCAGTCGAGCCTCCTGTTCGCGCTAGGTCCAGGTCTCCTGAGCCTCCTCTTAGCGTAACCTCCAGGTCTACTACTGCAAGGCGCTCTCCTGTTGCCTGGTCCATGGGTCACCCTACGATGCTTCCTTCACCTGACGGATATGGATGTGGAATTGAAAAACTTAGATTTACTCGGCTTTTTCCCTATGTGAATGAGAGACGGGTATTCGAACTTCGAAGATTCACTTTTCCTGACAATAAGAAATTAAAAATAAGAAAAGATCAGCGAAGTTATCCGCCTGTGCCGACCGAAGAACAAATAGTATTGTCAACATCTGATGGTGAGGTCTATGCAATATTGGAGACATATAATTTTCTTCGTGGAATATATTTTCATAGTCGTAACTGTATGAGACGGGCGAAAATAAACATGGTAAGCGGCAATATTAACCTATTGACCCCAGCAGAAATCAATGAAAGTCAAGTGGGTAGCCGTTATCCAATGACACAGTACTTTCGAGTGGAGCATATAGACCCTGGTGTTTAACACAGTCCTCTACATCATTAATTTTTTTGTTCAAATTGTAAAACTAAAATACAATGTTTTTGAACAGAAGGTTTTATGACATATACTCAACCGAGATGTCTCCTCTTCCTATCGAACCTTTTCTTCGTGCCAGGTCCAGGTCTCCTCCTGCCAGGTCCATGTCTCCTCCTATAAGGCTTCCTTCTCCTGATATATATGGATTTGTATTTGTACAATCTGTATCAATTCAGCCTATTTCCCTTGCGTACTGGCACCTAATAGTTATCATAGCTATGAGCATATTCTGACCCATGAACAAATTGTTATATCAACATCCAATGTGCACTTGACCAACTGTGCACGTCGAGGGTAGCGTTTTCAAGAGAATGTCTACATTTTCATACAGCTAAACATGCAAACAAGTTTTTTTTACTACTCAAAATAATTATATGATCTAAAAAAAATGAATGATAAATTCTATTTGGGAAAACATATGACTACTTTTTATTTATCTCCTGATCTTATTCGTCCGACTCAAGAAGCAAACGATGGCAGGCATCAAACGTGCAATGGAGATTGCTTCAGATTCCTTCAGGTGAATCTTGGTACAGCTTGATCCATCGTCGATTTTAGCCTACAATTTGAATCAGCCAAAGCTCTCGCAGCACCACAAACTGAACAATTGATGGTCCAGAGGTCGGACTCTTCCGAGATATCCTCACGACGGAAGGAATCCATGTCATCTACATCTTGAGGCGCAAGAGAAACCCGCATGTCAATTTTTCTTCTGTTCCTGAAATTGCGATCATCTCTCAGAAGGTGCATGCTTTCGCGGTTGGTCTTGATGTCCTTCCCTAATCTTTGTCTGCAGCTTGCTCCAGAGAGAGACCTTAATTGATGATCGTCATACTCATTATCTCAGATTTAGCTCACTTGGGGAAAATAACGAATTTTCTCAGAGACTAGGATGGATAACAGGGTTGGAGAATATACGCTTTTCAAATGTTTGTACGGATGCAGGGGACAATATTTTATGAATGTCTAAAGCCCGTCGAATACACGAGTGTGCGTTAAAACTGTTGTCCGCTGAAAGTTTTTCTTTCAGCTGAAAGCTGTTTAGTTTTCGAAGTTTATTTCATTTATTCATTTTAGAAAAAATATTGACAAATCTAAACTTTACAAACACTGTTGATCATCTTAAAGTGATTCGTAGTATCGCGTAAATTGCTGGTAAAGCTTTCAAGAAGTTTTTCAGGGAAAGCATTCCTCATGTGGTTAGTCGTTCCTCACAATATTGCCAAAAAGAGTTCACCGGATAACCGGTTGAATGAAAATGTAATTTTCTTTTTCTTGTCGCAGAGTCAAGTTCACATTTCGATTGATTACCTAAAGGCGAGCCAATTCTTTGTGTTCCTCATTGTAGATCTGCTTATTCTCCTGACAGACATTCGCCCAAAAGGTCTCTGTCTCTTATCGAACCTTCTCTTCGTGCCTGTTCCAGGTCGCCTCCTGCCAAGCTCATGGCTCCTCCCATAAGGTTTCCTTCTCCTGCCGAACATGGATGTCTAGTCGAGCAACCGGTATTATTTTCACCTATTCCGTGTGTACCCGTATCGGATATTTGATCTTCAAAGATACAATTTTCCTGTCTATGAAACAATTGAAATCCGAATAGAATAGGTATAAGAGCTATGGGCATATTCCAATCAATCAAAATGTTTCATGTAACAAACTATATAGGAATGTCAATGTCTTATGGTTTTCGAGGTTGTAATCTTTGGTCTCATCCTAATCAGAGGGTCTTAGTTTCATTTACAATTCGACATGCCCAGTTTTCATCAAATCCAATCGTTTTGAAACCCCATCAGAGAAAAAAAGGTTTTTCTTTGAATTGTCTGTCCTGGATTTGATAACGTTTGGGCATACATTTTTAGAGCTCAACAGAGAATCTAAGATGATACAATCAGCCAAACCATGCAAGATAAACAAGCGATAGACGCGTAGATTATTTCCGCCAGTAGTAAATAACTATTACGCGACGTCTATTTTTGTTGAGATAACGACTTTAGGATGTATCATACAATATGCATAATCAATCATTCGAATAAACAATAGTTGTGAAAAACGTTCTCCATTGATAAATCAATCAGTTTCTCCTTTACTTGGATAAAATGAAGATCGCATTTACTATGTGCATCATCTTGGCAATCATCCTTAATTCTACTGGTGAATACAATAGTACAACAATATATCTATGAGATTGGTCCAAAAGAGGGAATGTTAATGAGGATCTGCTCTCTCTCCTGATTGAAATGAAGACAAATGTGTCGACTTCTAAATGACGGATTAATGGCATACAAACGTGCTTCAATAAAATTTAATTTTCTCTTTTTTGTTGCAGAGTTAAGTTCACAGTTTGACTGTTTGCCTAATGGAGCCCCTATCCCTGGTGTTTCTCGATACAGACCATCTAATTTTTTTGAAGAAAATAATTCTTTTGAGAGGTCTCTTGTTCCTGCCGAGCCGGCTCTTCGTGCGAGGTCCAGGTCTCCTCCTGCCGATCCTCCTCTTACTGTAACCTCCAAGCCTATTCCTAGAAGGCGTCCTCTTGTTGTCTGGTCCATGAAGCCTCCTACGAGGCTTCCTTCGCGTGACGGACATGGATGTGGACTTGAACAACTTAGATTCATTCATCTTGTTCCCAATGTGAATACGCAACAGGTGTTCCAACTCCAAAGATACACTTTTCCTGACAATAAGCGACTAAAAGTGATAAGAGAGAGGCTGAAGTATGTGCCTGTGCCAACGGAAGAACAAATAGTATTATTAACATCTGATGGTGACATCTATGCAGTGTTGGAGACATATAATTTTCTTGGTGGAATATATTTGTATAGTCATAACACTATGAAACGGGCAAAAATAAACATAGTGAGCGGCAAGGTTGACCTATTGACCTTAGAAGAAATCAAGGAAAGTCCAGTAGGCTGCCGCCACCAAATCATACGGTGCTTTCGAGTAGATCATCTGGACACTGGTGTAAACCGCAGTCCTCTACGCCATTAACTTTTTTTTAATAGCACTCAAGGCTTCAAACTTTCGTCAATGCTCTAGCCAGTATTATTTGAGAAGAGCGCGGATATGTTTTCCTTGTGATCTATAAAGTTCAATCCTCCAATTGATATCAAACTATGGGCAGAGATTAAATTTCTCAATGATCTGTAGGCCCTAAGCCACAAATTCCCATCAGAAAACTGAACTCCAGGCTCTGTTTTTCGACATCAGTTATCGGCAATTGAAATTCGATGCAGACACGTTTAGAAGATCTTTAATTAAAAAAAAAACTCCACGTTTTATTTATTACCCTTTCAAAAGGTCAGAATAAAACATGTTTATACACAGTGTCGATCAAAATAAATGATTCGCACTAAAGGAAGATACATCGCCAATTTTTTATTCAACCCAGTACTTAAAATGCTGTAAATAAGCAATTATTATTTTTGTTATACGTTCGTAAAAAATGCTACTTTGCTCGTCTGTTGAGCAACCGCAAAATGCTGAATTCCGCACGGAGTCATCATTGCAGTGTTCTCAAATATTTACATCGTAAATATTAAGACAAGTATAAGATTTTTTAGTTCTATTATTTTTACCATGAACCAACTAAATAGACGCACCAAGTTTTTCTAGTCACGAAGAATAGAAAATGAAAGCAGCACCTAAGAACTGCCTCACTAGAACACACGATTCCACTTGATCCAATGATGACCCACTACCATGATTGGAATGAAAAGAAATATGTCGATTTGCAGATACTTCGCTCCTTGCTGACAGTTTGAAGGGCTAAATATATCGAATAAGACATTTATATTTAAATTGGAGGGCGTTCTCAATCGATGCTGCGTCCTGCATGTGGCTTTGTGGCACGCCCAGGTATGTATAGGTCTCTCCAGCGCCAAGGTGTCGTATAGTGCTTCTGTCGACGAGATCAGTGTCTTCGGAGATGTAATTGAATTTTCTTCGCATTTAATTAACTTCGAAGAATTTTTATAACTCAAACTGCATTTAAATATTTCGTGTGTACTCTTCGCCAATCTCTAGTGTGCGAGATAGTGGCAATAATGTGCAGCAAAAGAGGGGAGGGCTCATTGAATCGCACTGAAAGACACCTCTCTGAAAGGTGAAGTTATCAGTTGTCACACGATGTTTTCAAGATTAAATTGTAAATTTTATACATTTCTGTGAAAGTTAATGTGCATCTTCTTGTCAAGTAGCTGTTAATAAAATTCTTCAACCTCTGCTTTCCTTACTTCGGCTTTTCGAAGTGAAGCATCTAAATGTTGAAATGCACTTTCCTCACTCCTGATAATTTGTAGAAGAGGATCTCTGCCATTTGCGATATTAAGAGCCGTGAGCTCGTTCTTCGTCCATTGAACTACTCCAAACGACTAGAATTTTACCGGGATGGCAAGCATATTAGTTCCAGATACTTTGTTAAACGACGACAAATTAAGAATCCAAATCTGTCGAAGGAGATGCTTGTATCTGCTTCCCAGAGACTCCTCTACTGGTGTTACGTCCTGAATGCGGCTTTGAGGTACGTCCTGGTATGTATAGGTCTCTCCAGTATCAAGATGTCTAATAACACCTATAGCCACAAGCTCAGGGTCCTTCGAAACGCCAACAATCTCTTCTTCCTTCGGATGAATTTTGGTACAATTTTCCAATTCAAAGTCCATACCAATATCTCTTGTGTACTCCTTGACGATATTTGAGGCACTCTGATGTTCGTTTTTACCAAAAGCATGGTCACACGATAATTTTCAGATGACACAGTTGATCTAGTTTCACAAAGGGGCATCAATCTCTCTATGCATCTTACTATGCGTGGATGAACCTCAAAGCTATCCAACAGACAGATTTTGATTCTATAGAAGCTTGAATCCAAATATTTCTGCCTGTCAATTCAGGCTATTGACAAGACACGCTAATGGGCTGATTTGTCTTTGCAGACGCACCTGTCAATTAGCAGGTTCTTTCTACAGCCTTCTACACCTTTTTTGAGTCACGTTCGTACATCTTTCCCACACAGGCTTCATTCTTCGAACAATCCTTTTATTTAGGACCGATGAAAAGATCTTACACAGTGTGCCAAAACAAGTTCTTGGCCTGTAATTTTCTGAGTTGCACAAGTTGCCTTTTTTCGTTAGAAGTGTAATGCGTCTCAACACCAGTCACTGTGGAATAAGCGTTTCCGACTTCAAATATGAAGTGAATATGCAGGCCAGATGTTGGTGTGTAAAAGTAAACTTCTTCCACCAGAAGTTCTTGATACCATCTGGTGCAGCAGCAGAAAAGTTCCACGTACACTAAAGTGCTTTTCTCATCTCTTTGGCAGTGATTGATGGATATTTCTCCTCAGATGTTATGAGGTTGCCGCAACACTCTTTGAAGCGGATGATATTCTTAGTATCTTCTTTTAACTCGAGTTTCCTTAGTGTTTCCAGTGTTAACTCTCCAAGAAGTCTCTGCCCCGTTGAGATTTGGTGGATTTTGGCAGAAACAGGAAGATCGCTGGAAAGGGGCGACGGGTCAGTAAAGGAATGTTGATTCTCCGCAACCGAACTCTCCCTCTTCTGTATTCTCCTTCTTGCATCAGATAACACCCTTACATTGCCAACGATATATCAGATTGTCAGCAGCTTTGTCTTGTTTAGTGTGTGATTGTAGATCCTCAGTTCTTCGTCAAACTTTCGAAACCTTTCAGTGAATGGTCTACCAAATGTTATCTAGCCAATCATACACTGAATACGGGACGGACTCTGTCTTGCGCAACTGATTTTATTGTTCAGTTGATGCAAGCGTCTTCTCGTCTTTTGAACCATCGTCGGTTTTAGCCTACGATTTGAATTAACCGAAGCTCTCGCAACACCATAAACTGAACGATTAATGGTCCAGAGGTCGGACTCTTTCGAGATATCCTCACGAAGGAAGGAATTCGTTTCAGTTACATCTTGAGGCTCGAGAGAAAGCTGTATGTCAACGTTTCTTCTTGTCCTGAAATTGCGACCATCTCTCAGAAGTTGTATGCTTTGATGTCGCAATGTCTAAATCGGTAGTATATACTTATAACGTGACGTCTATTTTTTTGAGATAACGACTATAGGATATATTATTTACTAGGTATAATAAATCATTAGATTTAATAACAGTTGTATTGTGCAAAAAGTTCTTCATCATTCAATTAATCAGTTTCTTCTCTACTTGGATAAAATGAAGATCGTTTATACCATGTTCATCATCTTGGCAATCATCCTTTATTCTACTGGTGAATATGATAGTAAAACAATATATATTGCTTTGTTGTAGAGTCTCCTTTGAATTCGCTAAAATGTTTTCAAAATTTTTGAGAAAATATTTCCGAAGTGATAAAACTGCGAGACCACTCGAAGGATTTACGTGCCTAACTTCTGGTCACTAATCCATTCTTTGTTCCTGTGATTACTACGCTTCTCTACCCAGAGAAATACAAACGCACTTCAATAACATTTAATTTCCTCTCTCTTGTTGCAGAGCTAAGTTCACAGTTTGACTGTTTGCCTAATGGTGCCCCTATCCCTGGTGTTCCTGGTCGCAGACCGTCTAATTTTTTTGAAGAGGATAATTCTTCTGAGAGGTCTCCCGTTCCTGCCGAGCCTGCTCTTCGTGCGAGGTCCAGGTCTCCTCCTGTCGAGCCTCCTCTCAGTGTAAACTCCAGGGCTATTTCTAGAAGGCGTCCTTCTGTTGGTAGGTCCATGGAGCCTCCTACGAAGCTTCCTTCGCCTGACGGATATGGATGTGGACTTGAACAACTTAGATTTATTCATCTTGTTCCCTATGTGAATACGCAACAGGTATACAAACTTGTAAGATACACATTCCCTGACAATCAGCGACTAAAAGTGATGAGAGAGAGGCTGAAGTATGTGCCTGTGCCAACGGAAGAACAAATAGTATTATTAACATCTGATGGTGACATCTATGCAGTGTTGGAGACATATAATTTTCTTGGCGGAATATATTTGTATAGTCATAACACTATGAAACGGGCAAAAATAAACATAGTGAGCAGCAAGGTTGACCTATTGACCCCAGAAGGAATCAATGAAAGTCCAGTAGGTCGCCGCCACCCAATCATACGGTGCTTCCGAGTAGATCATCTGGACCCTGGTGCAAACCGCAATCCTCTACGCCATTAACTTTTTTTTTCAATAATTAATTCAAAAAATTATATTTTCGAACCAAATCCAGGTCAAAATGTTTCATTTCACTGGTAGTGACATTAAAAAGTCATTAAATTTTGGTACTCAAGGCTCAGATATGTATTCCTTGTGTTCTATAAAGTTCAATCCTCGAATTTATATCAAACTATATGTAGAGATTAAATTTCGCAATGATCTGTAGACTTTAAGCCAGAAATTCCGTCAGAAAACTGAACTTAAGGCTCGGTTTTTCGACATCAGTGATCGGCAATTGAAATTCGACGCAGACACGTTTAGAAGATCTTTAATTTAAAAAACAAACCATCACGTGTTATTTATTACCTTCTCAAAAGGTCAGTATAAAACATGTATATACGCAGTGTCGATCAAAATAAATGCATTTGCACTGAAGGAAGATCAGTCGCCAATTTTGTATTAAATCTAGTACTAAAAATTCTGTAAATTAGCAATTATTATTTTTGTTATGTGTTCGTGAGAAATGCTACTTTGCTCGTCTGTTGAGCAACTGCAAAATGCTAAATTCCTCACGGAATCATCATTGTAGTTTATTAAAAGTTCGTTTCATTGGAATTCAAACAAATGAGTCGATTTGCTGATACTTTGTCCTCGCTAATTTGTTCGTTCCTAATCGTTTTTGCGTCCTGAATGTGGCTTTGTGGCACGCCCAGGTATGTATAGGTCTCTCCAGCGCCAAGGTGTCGTTTAAGCGCTTCTGTCGACGAGATCAGGGTCTTTGGAAATGCAATTAAATTTTCCTTGCTTTTAATTAACTTCAGAGAATTTTCATAACTCAAACTCCATTTAAATATTTCGAGTGTACTCTCTGCCAATCTCTAGTGTGCGAGATAGTGAAAATAATGTGGGGCAGAAGAGGGAAGGGCTCATTGAATCGCCCTGAAAGACTACCTCTGTGAAAGGTGAAGTTATCAGTTGTCACAGGATGTTTTCCAGATGAGATAGTAAATCTGGTTAACCGAAGCGGCATCAATCTCTCAATGCACCTCACGATGTATGGATGACCCTTTAAGCTTTTCAACAGACAGATGACAAGTCTATGAAATTTTGAATCGAAAGCTTTCCTGTAATCAATCCAGGCCATCAATAGATAGTGCTGGTAGGATGCTGCGTTTTAAAAGATTCATCTTTTGATGAAAAGGTTCTCCTAACATGCTGCTAAGCCTTCATTTGAGCTGCAAGCATCCTTCATGTTGTTGGGTTTTCCTTGCAATATTCCCACAAGAGGGTTACCAGATATTCACTGTCAAAACTTCTCTTCTCGCCAGCTCAAGGTCACCTCCTGCCAGGTCCATGGCTCCTCCTACGAGGCATCCTTCTTCCAACGGACATGGAAGTGTCGTCAAACAAATTGTATCAATTCGGCTATTAGTTGAGAATCCGAACTGGATATTCAAACATCAAAAATGATCTTTTTCTGCTGACGAATCAACTGAAATCGGAATTGGACATAATGGAGATTAGCATATTTCAACCCAAGAACAAGTTGTTACATGAACATCCAATGATGTAGATGAACTCATGAACCTGAGTAGAAATTGATAAAACCCCAGTAGATGCCAAACTTCCAATCAAAATTATTCATGTGACAAACTACATCACAAAGTGAATTGATAATAGTTTTCGTGGCTTCAATCTTTCGTCAATGCCCCAGCTAGTAGTTATTTGGAAACACATTCAGGAATCTGGCCGCCAGCGGTTCAAGCCGACTAAAATACTTTTTCAGAGCCAAAAGAAGAAAGATCTTGTTTGAGAAAATCAGCGAAAATATGCAAGAGAAGTGAGTTCCTGTAAATTCATCACACTATTAATTAACCCGAGCACGTAGCGCACCATTCTAACGGATTTACAACCTTCTTTTCAGCCTTATCACTGACAAAAGAAATGCAAACATATCAGATGGACAAATATGAGTCTATTTTTCATGAGATAACGACTATAGGATGATACATTGAGTATAATGAATCATCTCAATAACCAACAATTCCACTGTTGACAAGGTTTTGTAAAAAATTAATCAGTGTTTTCGCTGCTTGGATAAAATGAAGATCGTTTATACTCTGAGCATCACCTTGTTAATCATCCTTAATTCTACTGGTGAATGAATTTTGATTTTATTGTATTCAATTCTCAAATAAATGTATGAGCGTATATTTACGAAAAATATGTTCTTCAAAAGGCTGTGAATAAATAATGACTTGCGGTACTAGGAAATGTGAGAGTAATAAGTTCTTCTTTGTGCTATAGATTAATGAAAAAATTTCCAGAAAAAATCTATTTCCTCAATCAGGCACGTTACAATTTTTTGCTCTTTGAATCCGAATCGGTAATATTGAATTAATTACCAGTGAAATTTCATAGATTCGATAAGGGAAAAGAGAGCAAGTAGAAAATCACTAATTTGAGTATTCGAGATATTTCCTCATTCAGTAGTGGAAAAACAATTGCTTGGTATGAACGAAATTATGCAGGACTATATAGAATAATTTTTTGAACGTCGTAAACATGGAAAACGTGGAATTAGAAGAGTTTAATAAAACGACGCGATGGTGTAACATTTTTTTATTCTATTGAAACAATGCGGAGGCCATATTGTGAAATTGTAAACGTGACGTAGCCTGCTTTCGATTCAAAACCATGGCCTTCTAAATATTTCAACAAAGTTGAGCAATATAGGAATTATTTCCATTCTTAAAATATCAAGGCATCAATCAGCTTTAAATTAATACCTGATCAGTCCAAGCTAAGAAGACCCAGGCGCCTCAAATGATGCGCCTAATTTGTTCAACTATAACTTACTATTCCTGTTGTTCTGAAGGAGATCAGCCCACTTCCCTGATTCAGAAATAGGGGGTTCATGAAATCCCTCGTGAAAAGAACTACCGAATTTATACCGTCTCAAGATTAGTTGCGAACAAGGTTCAGACACCTCTCTATCCGTCTCTCTCTCTCTCTTTCTATCTGATGTGAGGATAGATGTCTCTATCAACAGATTAGCCAGTAGGGTCAAAAAGACACTAGTCTTCTGGGTACCAGAAACGATAGTTCAAAGAAAGCTTCAAGCTATGCCTATACCTGTACTGCAGTCTCAAGTTGGTATTTCATTTTGCGAGGGATAGGAATGTGCTTTACCCAAATGGAATTCTCTCTTTCCTGTTGCAGAGTTAAGTGTACAGTTCGAGTGTCTCCCTAATGGTGCCCCAATTGGAGGCGTTCCTCGTTGCAGACCGTCGGACTTCTTCGAAAGGAATAGTTCTCCAGAGAGGCCTCTTCCTCCAGTCGAGCCTCGTTCTCGCGCCAGGTCCAGGTCTCCTACTGCTGAGCTTCCTTCTCGCGCCAGGTCCAGTTCTCCTATTGCTGAGCCTCCTTCTCGCGCCAGGTCCAGGACTCCTACTGCCGAACCTCCTTTTCGCGCCGGGTCCAGGTCTCCTACTGCTGAGCCTCTTCTTGCTGTCACCTCCAGATCTATTTCTAGAAGGCGTCCTTTTGTTGCCAGGTCCATGGGTCCTCTCCGAGCGCTTCCTTCTCCTGATGGATATGGATGTGGACTTGAACAACTCAGATTCATTCGGCTAATTCCTTATGGGAATGAGCAAAAAGTATTCGAACTCCGGAAATACACTTTTCCTGACGATAAGCGATTAAGAATTAAAACAGTAAAGCTAAAGTTTGTGCCGGTGCCAACAGAAGAGCAAATAGTATTAGTGTCAACATCCGATCGTGACGTCTATGCAATTTTAGAGACTTTCAATGTTCTTGGTGGAATATATTTATATAATCGTAGTTCTATGAGACGGGCAAAAATAAATATGGAATGCGGAAAGGTCAAGCTATTGACTGCAGAAGAGAAGCTTGAAATTCAAGTAGGTGGCCGCCGCCCCATCATACGGCATTTTCAAATCCAAAATCTTTCACGTCATTAATTTGAAAAAAATTGTTTTATAGATTCCTTTCTTAGAGATAACGCTGAAGTATCGAATCACAGAAATTATAATCGAGAAAAAATTTTTCTCTGTGCAATAGTATTAGATTTGTGTAGCTTAGAATAAAATTGGTTCATATCGATTAAGTTAGCACCATAACAATTATGAGTTCAAAATTATTATTATCATTACAATTAAATCTAAGTTTATTTAAAGAAACAGATAAAGTACTTCAAACACATTTTTTATGTGCTATTCTTCATATCAAATCACGTGTTACTGAAAACGTTTATTCTTGTAAATTATGAAAAAAACCTATTCAATAAATCAAAGTGTCATTCAATTTTAATCGAAAAGTCGTTCATTGGTTCTGTGGAACATTCTCTAAAATGGGGCAATTAAGGCAGTTCTTTTAATTCTGAAAGATTTTTCCAAATTCCAAGTCTGTTGAAAATATATTAAGAAATTTTAGAAGCTTCAAAGAGTTCATGAATATTCTAAAATTTATGAAGATTTCTGAAAATTTATGAAATGTTTGTTAAAATTCTTCTGAGCATCTGAATGTCTTAAATATCTTATAAAAGAAATCAATTTTTCCTAATATTCTGTAAAATCCTGTAAAAAAAAATACTCTTTCAAATTTTCTAGATAGTTTTTCAATACATTTGAGATGTTCAAAAATCTTTTTGAATTTTCTCAAGAATCCTAGAAAAATTATATTTATATAATTTAAAAAACAAACAGATGATACTTATTTTCTCGGTCTTTTTTGAGGAACATCAAGACAAATTTTCATTATCTTAAAACCTTTCGAAATTCAAAATCTTCAAAAATCTACATTTCCTACACAATTTTTAAAAATCTTTGTAAATTGTAAATTATTTTGGAATTATTTTAAAACATCTGAATTGTTTTTCTAACGGATTCGGATACGTCTTAAAATGTCACGAAAATTCAATGAAAACAATAATTTTCAACCGGAGAAAAATTAATTTTCAACAAAAAAAAAATAATTTTTCCACCAGAAAAGGATAATCTTGAACAAAACACATAAATTTTTAACCAAATATTTTAACTTTTGATGGAATTTTGAATCTAATAGCTGAATAATTGTTTTGATATATATTTAAAATATCCTCTTAAAATTATTATTTCTCAAATAATAAATCATTTGAAACTTTTCTAGGATTCTTAAGAAAATGTTTGTATTATCTTGAAACCTCTCAAAATCCTTAAACAGCTTTAGAACATTATTTCAAAATACTGACAAATTTTACATTGTGTTTACAAATTTTTTAAGTGTTTTCAAATTTTCCAAACGTTCAATTCCTGGAAAATTGAAAAAATCACTTAAAATGTTCCAAATTATTTTTTGATGATTTTGGATGTTTTTTGAAATATTTTTCAATATTCTGTAGAAATCAATTTTTCTCTGTTCTCACGTGCGATTCATTATGTTTTGAAGTCTTAAATAATTTGTATTACTATCTGCGCTTGTGTAGATAATTCCTCATGTAAAGTGTTTCAAATAATTCAGTATCTACCTATTTTCCTTGTTACTGGCTTATGAAATGTAAATATCTCAGACGGAAAAAATTACGTATTTGCGATGGAGGACCAGAATAATTCTTGTTTGCACTGTTACCAAAGTTCTTTGTCAATAAATTAATCAGAGTCTCTTCTGCTTCGAAAAAATGAAGATCGTTTATACTCTCTTCATCACATTCGCAATCAATTATATTGGTAATTATAGAATTATAATCAATTTTTGAAAACTAACCCTCAAAAACCATCAAAACCCTTAAAACCCTTGAAATCCATTCATACCTTATCTTTGAGACCACACTCACTTACCGCCTTGCCTTCCTCGCTTCGCCTCGCCTCTCTCGCATGTCCCTACTTTCTCGAATTTCGTCGCATTGCCAATCAAAATTTACAGATTACTTATATCAACTTCCTCGCCTGTTCACAATCTTTTCCTCTCCGTTCCTCTTCCTTCTTCCTTTTCTTCTTCTCCATCTTACCCAACAACCCCTTCATCCATACTACTGCCCTTTTGTCCCCCTTTCCATGTTTCGATACCTTCATGCTTATCCCACTCCTTTCCACCTCTACGGACTCCTCCAACCGGTGCACCACTCTTCTCAACTTCTTCAACATCTCCTTTAGGGCATCATCGGTTCTTGCCATCAACATTACGGCATCTTTATACGCTAGTAAACTAATTCTAACTCCTCCTATTCTGACTCCTCCTATTACCCTGACCTCCAGCTTACTTTCCATATCTGAAATTAAAATTGCAAAAAGCATTGGGCTAAGCGTACACCCTTGACTTAACCCCCTACCCATGCAGAATTCGTCCGAAATCCCCTTTCCTTCCCTTACCTTACATTTGATCTCTCTTCAGTCGATAGTACTCCTACTTGTCCTATAATTTTCCTGTCTATCCCTATCTCCTCTATCATACAGTGGCACTATCAACCCTTCTCTTCACCCTGCAACTCTGCCTTTACCGTTCTCCTACTCCAACCATCTCTCTCCCTCGAATCTGAGCCCTGAAATGATTCTTTAAATAACTCCCTCCATTCCTCACTCCCTATCTTTTCCTGTTCTTTCTTCTTGCACATCAATCTAAACCCTTTCCTTTTTTCTACGTACTCCTCCTTTTTCGCATTAACCTCTTTCCACGTCTTGTGCTTCCTCTCCACCTTTTCACAATTCCTAACCCACCACGGCTTCACCATTCCTTTCTTCTTCTTTATAAATACCTTCTTTTGCACACACCCTTTCACCCTCTCTTTCAGATTTTCCCATATCTCTTCTACTGAGTCCCCTTCAAGGCGTACCTTTTCCTAACTGCTGCTGATACTTCTCTATCGCCTCCCTCGTCCAGGCCACCCTCACCCCTACCGAAACTTCTTCCCACTTTGCCTTTTACCGACCTTCTCTTATCCACAGTCTTAATGGCGGATGGTCTGATTCCACCCTCCACTCTATTGCGAATTTGTCTGTCTCCTCCCGTCCTTGCATATCCATGACCACATAGACCATCACCGATGCCTCCACCTTACTTACGTATGTGTATTCACCCACTTCGTCCGCAGTTGTCATAACATTCGCCACCACCTAGCCTCTGTCCTCCATACAGTCCCTGAGAATCTCCCCCTTTTTATTTATTACCTTATCCTTTGATTTTCTTTTGAAGCTCTCCCCTTTTCTGTAGAGGACCCCTTCCCTGTAAAGGCCCTCTTCTCTCCCCATCCTCGCATTGAAGTACCCAGCCAGAATCACCATATCCGTCTTTCTTCCGACTAGCGAGTATTTCACCCTTTCTTTGATTCTTTCCATCAGATCCTTATTGTACACCGTCACGAACTTACGTATCACCCCTCCTATCTTTGCTTTCCTCATTTCCACTCCCCTCAACTCTTTCTCTCCATGAACTTCTTCCTCTTGTCCATCTAAAACCCCCGTTATGATTCCCTTAATAGCTCTTCCTATCTATTTCACTCTGACGGCCTCCTGAAGTCTCCACCTATACCACTTTGGAAGGTATGGTTCTATCTATCCCATTCCTTTCTTTCTACCCACGTCTCTACCAGTCCCAATACATTAAATTTCTAGATATACCTCCAAAACTCCTCATTTTTCTTATTTGCCTGTGCTTCGTTTCAGTATAGTACTTTCACGCCTCCTCTACCTTGCATTACCCTCACCCCACTACATCCTACGGAACAAATTCCCTTGCACTTCCTTCAACACCTCTTTCTCCTCGTCCCACACCCTAATTTTCTTGTCTACTTTTATTTTCGGATATCCTACCTTCGCCGATCTCCATTCTCTCCTCTACCTCCTAGCCTTATCGTTCAGCATTCTCTGCACATCCCTTTCCATCGTCAAATCGTGTTCGATGAAAACTCCCTTATCCTTTACCCTGTTCAAATCTCGCATTACCCCAAACTTTCCTTCCCAGCTCTCCAACTCCACAACCGCCACTTCCTTCTTCTTTCTCCTCTCTAACTTAACTTCCCCTATCATGCCTTCAACCCACCCCACGCTCTGTAGCAACGCATCCTCGCCCTCCCTTTCTTCTTCGCTCTTTAGCTTCAACCCTCTTATCACAATATTATTTCTCCTGTCTGCCTTTTCTTTTGTCCCCATTCTCAACTCCATTGCCCTTATCCTTTCCCTATCCACTTTCTCCTCCTTTTCATTCCTAATCTCTCCCACTTTCTCTTCTATCATATTCTCTATCCTCTCCCAAATACCTTCAATCTCGCTCGCCCCACCCTAATGTTTCAATATAAGAATATAATCAAAGAAAAAAACGAAATGTAATCTTCACAACACATTTAAACGAATCTACACCTGCAACCAAAATTATCTTCACTTGTTTAGATTTACCTGGCACACTGGAAATCGCCAGCATGCTCATTATATCTTGTTGCAATTTCTATATGAGGGATTCACGGAATATTTACTTGCTTTAAAAAAATGTAACTCTCTCTTATTTGTTACAGAGTTAAGTTTACAATTCGACTGCTCACCTAATGGCGTTCGTATTCCTGGCGTTCCTCGTTGCGGACCTTCTGATTTTCCTGAAAAAAATAATTCTCCTGAGAGGCATCTTCCTCCTGCAGAGCCTCCTATTCGTATCAGGTCCATATCTCCTCCTATCGATCCTTCTATTAGTGCCTGGTTTAGGTCTACTCCTAAAAGTCCTCGCCCTGATGTGAGGTCCAGGGTTCCCCCTACGACGCTTCCTTCTTCTGACGGACACGGATGTGGACTTGAACAACTCAAATTTCTTCGGCTTATTGCCGATGAGAAACCGCACCGGATATTTGAACTGCGGAAATATACTTTCCCTACCAATAGGCGAATAAAAATGAAAATATCGAAGCAAAAGTATGTGGATGTGCCAACTCAAGAACAAATAGTATTATCAACATCCGATGGTGATGTCTATGCTACACTGGAGACTTGTAATGTTCTTGCTGGAATATATTCGTATAGTAAGAACGCCATAAGACGGTCAAAAATAAATATGGAAAGCGGCAGGGTTACCCTGTTGACTCAAGATGAAATCAATGAAATTCAAGTGGGTGCCCGCCGCCCAATCTCAATGAATTTTCGAGTGGAGCATCTAAATCCTAGTGAAAACGAAAATCCTCTAAACCATTAATTTTTGATAAACATTTTGTTATACGCTCTCGCAGACGAGGTTTATTGATTCAGTAGGCAACCATCTCAAAATAATGATAACTAGTAATTAGACTTGCGAGTAAAAGAGAGAGAAATAGGTACTCCGTGAAGTGACGTCAGTAGTGACGTCAGCAAGGCGACAGGGCGAGTAGAGGCGAGAGTCGCGAGTAGGGCTCACTCGAAACTCGACGCGCGCATCTCCCTCCAACGATTTTCTACCCTCTCCGCTCGACTCCCACTCAACGCTCACGCAGCCTTCCCGTTAAAAGGGCGCGTACGGGCCCAGAACGGCAGAAGTGTTTGAGAGCTGGTAGCCAGAGCCCTCACACTAAACCCTACAGCTGGTAGCCAGCCATAGGTCTTCACGAGCAAGCCATTGCCGTGACCAACCAAGCATATACGAAATCTACAAGTCTCTCTCTCTCTCTGTCTCGACCGCCAAAATCCTCCAGCTGGAAGCCAGCCGGATGCAAATCGACATCGCATCACCCTCCTGTGAGGACGAGCATATTACTCTACAATTAATAACTCTTACATTCTCTGTGAAATCATAGTAAAATAAAGATCAATAATAAAAAAGCTAACAAAACATAATTTCTTCTAGTTACTTCAATGCCCCCCCCCCCTTTCCTCCGCTAACGGACTAGCTGGCATACCAGCCCACCGGTTTTCGCTAAGACAGCTGGTATAGCAGACATTTCAGCCGACACACTGACTAACTTCATCCCTTTCCCAAGTGGGAAAGCCTACGAATTGAATCTACGCTAATCAAATTCTTTTCAGGAGAAAATCGAAATCAAAGAACAACCGCTCAACTCGATATCTCTTTCTATTTTAAGAGATAGATACGTCAATCCCCCTTTCCACCTCCCTCGAAATTTATCTTCTCACTTCCTCCTTATGTCTGTCATTTAATTTTAATTTCTACTTAAATTAAAAATTTTATAACAGTACTTTTTCTCATGGAATATAATTTCACAATATTATTATTATTATAAAATATGTAATCAGTTCAAAATATTTCAATATTAACCCATTCAATTTGGAATTTTTTATTTAAGAAGAATAACAATGATTTAATATTAACCAATATTTGACTGTTCATTCGAAACCAGCAATTACAAATCAAATTTTTGAAACTGAACAATTTAAAACTGAATTGTTTGAAATGGAGAGCCCTGAATTTTTTTAATTTTCAGAGAGCCAAATTGAAATGTTGAACGTTACAATTCTAATTGTTCTATTTTCACATTTTTCAATTCATGAAAAACTTAAATTGAACTTAATTATTTGAATTCTTTGAAATTATTTTCAAAAACATATATATTTTTGCAGATATCAAACAAAAAATTAAGAAGCTTTTGAAGAATTGTAGAAGGATTCTTAAGAATAACAATAATTCTCATAATAACCTTGGAAAATTTCAAAATGATTTTTCATTCTTGTAATATTAATTTAGGAGGAATAATTTTCAAAGATTTTGAAAGGCAGTGTTGAAAAAATTGTCTTAAGATTTGTGGGAAAATCTCAAATTATTCTTCAGCTTGAATTAGTTTTGAAAATATATTTAAAAGGATTTAAAAATATTTCGAAAATTGTCAAAGAAGTAATGGTTTCGTAAGATATTTCAAAATGTGGAGAAAATTTTAAAAATAATCACAAATTTTCAGAATATATAAATTACTATCCTGACTAATTCTCAGAACAATGTATCTGAAATTTTTGAATTGAGGAAGGTTTAATTAAATGAATTTAAAACTTTGGCAAATGTTACCATTTCAAAGCTTCCTCTATGGGGAAGCAAAATTGGACTATTTTGTTCAAAATTCAACTATTTTCTTGAAAAAGTAATTATTACAATTTAACTAATTATACTGAATATTCGTCCTTTTAAATACAATTTTTTTTCCTTCAGAAACAAAAATCCATTATTTTGTCAAAAATGTACCTTTTTTCCTTCTAGAGGAAGCTTTGTAATGGTAACTTTTTCCAAAAAATTTAAATTTCCTTTAAATTTATTTATTTTTTTTAATTTTTAAAAAATTAATAATAATAAATTTAAATTTTTCTTCACTGATATCTTGAAAATAATTAAAGGATTTCTAAAAATATTTATTGTGATCTTTTTAGCACTCAATTATATTTTAAAAATTGTGTTTTTATAGTAAAACTTTTTTCGCTAGCATAATTTAAAGTTGATGCAAAAACATAGAAGATTCCTTGGTTCGAAACAAATCGATTGACCTATGATTTTCATACATTTGTTGAAGAGTAGGGAAGTTATAATAATGTATATATTTTGAAAATCGGGTTTTCATAGTAAAACTTTTTTCAATAACATAATTCAAAGTTGATGCGGAAACAGAAAAAATGTATTGATTCGAGACGAATCGATTGACCTATAATAATAATAATAACATATTTTATTGAAAAGTGAAGAAGCAATGTTAATGCATAATATTCGAAAATATGGTTTTTTATAGTGAAACTTTTTTCCTCAACATGATTCAAAGTTGATGCAAGAATCTAAAAGATTCTTTGGTTCGAGACGAATCGATTGACTTACAATATTAAAATATTTTAATAAAGAGTGGGGAAGCTGTGGTGATTTATATATTTTTAAAATCGTTTTTTATAGTAAAAATGTTCTCATTCTCATAATTTTAAGTTGATGCAAGAACATACACGCTTTCCTGGTTCTAAACGAATCGATTGACCTACAACACTCATACATTTGTTGAAGAGTGAGGAAGCTATGAGAATGCATAATATTTGAGAATATGGTTTTTTATAGTAAAAAATTTTTCCTTAGCATAATTCAAAGTTGAGGCAACAATATAAACGACTTTTTGGTTCGAGACGAATCGATTGACCTGCAATATTGATACATGTTATTAAAGAGTAGGGAAGTTATAGAAATTCACAGATTTGAAAATCGGTCTTTCATAGTAGAACTTTTTTCATTGGCATAATTCAAAGTAGATGCAAGGATGTAAGAGATTCCTTGGTACGAGACGAATGGATTGACCTACAATGATAATAAATTTTATTGAAGAGTGGAGAAGCTTTGGTAATTTATATATTTATAAAATCGTTTTTTGTAGTAAACATTTTGTCATTCTCATAATTTAAAGTTGATGCAAGAACTTACAAGATTCCTTTGGTTCGAAACGAATCGATTGACCTAGGAAATTAATACATTTTATTAAAGATTAGGGAAGTTATGGTAATTTATATATTTTGAAAATCGGTTTTTTATAGTAAAGCTTTTTTTATCAACATAATTCAAATTTGATGCAAAAACTAACAAATTAACTGGTTTGAGACAAATAGGTTGACCTATAATATTAATAAATTGTAATAAGGAGTAGGTAAGTTATGGTAATTTATATATTCTGAATCTCAGTTTTCAATAATAAAACTTTGTTCATTAGCATCATTCAAATTTGATGCAAGAACCTGACAGATTTCTTGTTTCCAGACGAATCGATAGACTTCTAATATTATTGCCTTTAATAAAGAGTAGAGAAGTTGTGGTAATTTACATATTTTGAAAATCGTTTTTTCATAGTAAAGCTTCTTTCATTTACATAATTTAAAGTTGATGCAAGATGGGAAAGATGTGTTTATTCGAGATGAAACGATTGACCTATAGTATTAATACATTTTATTGAATACATTGCATTGAAGAGGAGAGAAGTTATAATAATTTATATATTTTGAAAATCGCTTTTTTATAGTAATTTTTTTCATTGACATAATTCAGAGTTGATGCGAGAACATAACGAATTTCCTGGTTTAAAAATAGATTGACCTCTAATATTAATAATTTTTATTAAGGAGTAGGTAAGTTATGGTAATTAATATATTTTGAATCTCAGTTTTTAATAATAAAACTTTCTTTATCAGCATCACTCAAAGTTGATGCAGGAACATAAAAGATTTCTTGGTTCCAGACGAATCGATTGACCTCTAATATTATTGTCTTCAATAAATAGTAGAGAAGTTATGGTAATTTACATATTTTGAAAATTGTTTTTTTATAGTATAACTTCTTTCATTAACATAATTTAGAGTTGATGCAAGAACGGAAAAGATGTATTTATTCGAGACGAAACGATTGACCTATAGTACTAATACATTTCATTTCAGAATAAGGAAGCTATGGTAATGCATAAGATTCGAAAATATTGTTTTTTATATTAAAACGTTTTTCTTTATCATAATTTAAAGTTGATGTATGAATATGGAAGATTGCTTGGTTCGAGAAAAATTGATTGACCTACAATATTAATACATTTTATTGAAGAGTGAGGAAGCTATGATAATTTATATATTTAAAAAATTTTTTTTCATAATAAAAATTTTCTCATTCTCATACTTCAAAGCTGGTGCATAGATATATAGAAGATTCCTTTGTTCGATACGAATCGATTGACCTACAATATTAATTCTTTTCATTTGAGAGTGGGGAGGCTCTGGTAATTTCTATATTTTTAAAATCGTTTTTTATAGTAGAACTTTGTTCATTGGCGTGATTCAAAGTTGATGCAAGGATAAAGAAGATTCCTTGGTACGAAACGAATGGATTGACCTACAATGATAATAAATTTTATTGAAGAGTGGGGGAGCTTTGGTAATTTATATATTTATAAAATCATTCTTTATAGTAAACATTTTCTCATTCTCATAATTTAAGGTTTTTTGCATAGATGTAAAGATTCCTAGGTTCGACACAAATCGATTGACCTAAAATATTGATACATCTAATTGGAGAGTGGGGAAGCTGTGGTGATTTATGTATTTTTAAAATCGTTTTTTATAGTAAACATTTTCTCATTCTCATAATTTAAAGTTGATGCAAGAACATACAAGGTTCCTTGTTTCGAAACGAATCGATTGACCTAAAACATTGATACAGGTTATTGAAGAGTAAGGAAGCTATGGGAATGCATAATATTTAAAAATATGGTTTTTTATAGTGAAACCTTTTTCGTTAGCATAAATCAAAGTCGATGCATGAATATAAAAGACTTCTTAGTTCCATAGGAATAGATAGACCTCCAATGTTAATACATTCTATTAAAGAGTAGGTAAGTTATAATGATTTATATATTTTGAAAATCGATTTTTTGTAGTTAAACTTTTTTCATTAATATAATTCAAAGTTGATGCAAAAACGGAACATATGTCTTCATTCGAGTCGAATCAATTGACCTATAATAATAATATAGTTTATTGAAAAGTAAGCAAGCTATGGTAATGCGTGATATTTGAAAATACGGTTTTTCATAGCAAAACTTTTTTCTTCAACGTTATAGAAAGTTGATGCAAGAATATAAAAGATTTTTTGGTTTTTTCAAATCGATTGACCTACAATTATAATACATTTTATTAAAGAGTGGGACATGGGGTGGTTCTTATTTATACTTGGCGGATTTTTTCCCCCGAATTTCTCTGCTCTCCCCCCCCCCCCCCCCCAGTTTTGTTTAAATGCCAAAAAAAAATCTCCAAATTTGAGCAAAATCGGTTAATATTTAGGGGTCGCGCAAAGACCATGAAGTTTCCCATTGATTGAACATGGGAAAAAGTCAGCTTTTTGTAAATCTAATATTTAAAAGCGATAATATGTTACAAATAATTCCATGTTTCAATTTATTGTTCAGAACTCATCAGAGAATAAGAATCAATCATGAATTTTTATGTTGAATAATTTTAAGCCACTCTTATGGGTCCCTAAAGAAAACACCATAAGTGACAAATGTGAATTTTACGTAATATTGCGGTTCATTGACGCTTTTAAAAGTTTTTTTAAAATAAATAATGATTGATCAGTAATTTAAGAACATTCAGTCTTTTGTTAACTAATATTCAAAATAAATTAATCTTGAACCTGTCCACAATTTAGAACTGATAGTTAAAAATATTTTTAACAGTGTACGTATAGTTTATGATATCAGTTCTAACGAATTCAGTTTTAACCTGTTTTTCTTGTCACTGACTAGCGAAATGCAAATATCTTAGAAGGCCTAGCATGACGTCATTTATATCCAAGATAACAACTAGTTTCCATTATATAATCTGAAAGAAAGTACCAGAATATTCCTTCGTTTCACTCTTTACAAAGTTCTTCATCAATAAATTAATCGGTTTTTTCGCCTGCTTGAAAAAATAGAAGATGGCTTATACTCTGATCATCACTTTGGCAATCGTGATTCAGTCTATTGGTAAATATAGTAGTAGAATAATAATATATAATTCCAAAAATATTTTTAAACTTTCTGTAGATAATTTGACGTATTCCACAATATGTTTCAAATTCTATTTTTTCAGCTGTGGATAGCCATCTGAAGTTCTGGATGAATAGCCCAAACATCTTGAAAGGGCTATTCCTTCACAATTTTGGAAGTTACTTTTAGAATCATTTCATGGAAAAATTTGAAAATTTGATACTTTTAGCAATTTTCCATCACTTTGGTTGATTTTTTGGTTGATTTGACAGTGTTCAAAAATTATTCATCGAAACATCAATCCGCTTTTTCTCTAATCAAAGAAAATTTGGATCTAGTATGGTTTCTTGGCTTAACTGATATATTTGGTATACAATCGCAATTATCCTCTAGTCTATCAGTAAATATAATAGTAATAAAAAAAAATATGAAAAAAAAAATAAATAAAAAAAAATCCTTTGAAAGAAGTTGTTTTCCTTTCATTCCATTAGATATCGAACTTACTGTCGAAAGAGCTAAACCACTAGCGAACCCTCGCGGATCAGTATGTACAGGTTCCTCTGCTAAAAAGTTTTTTTCCTGTTACTTCGTTGGAGATTGAACTTGCTACCAAAAGAGCCAAACCACAAGCGAACCCTTGCGGAGTAGTAGGTACAGGTTCCTTTCCGAAAAAGTTGTTTTCCTTTCATTCCCTCAAAGGTCGAACTTACTATAGACTGAGCCAGACCACAAGCGAACCCTTGTGGATAAGTATGTAGAGGTTCCTCTGCTAAAAAGTTGTTTCCCTTTTATTCCCTCAAAGGACGAACTTGCTATAGAATGAGCCAGACCACAAGCGAACCCTTGTGGATTAGTATGTGCAGGTTCCTTTGGAAAAAGTTGTTTTCCTTTCATTCCCTTGAAGAACAAGATTACTACCGAAAGACCCAAATCACTAGCGAACCCTCGCGGGTTAGTATGTATAGGTTCTTGCGCAAAAAATGTTTTCCTTTTATTCCCTTGAAAATCGAACTTATTACCGAGAGAGCCAAACCACTAGTGAACCCTCGTGGATTGGTATGTGCAGGTTTCTTTGCAAGAAGTTTTTCTTTATTTCCTTGAATATAAAACTTACGATCAAAAGAGCCAAACCACAAGCGAACCCTTGCGGAGTAGTAGGTAGCGGTTCCTTTCCTAAAAAGTTGTTTTCCTTTTATTCCCTCAATGGTCAAACTTACTATGGAATGAGCCAAACCACAAGAGAACCCTTGTGGATTAGTATGTAGAGGTTCCTTCGCAAAAAGTTCTTTTCCTTATATTCCCTCAATGGTCGAACTTTCTATAGAATGAGCCAGACCACAAGCGAACCCTTGTGGATTAGTATGTACAGGTTCCTTTGGAAAAAGTTGTTTTCCTTTCATTCGCTTGAAGGACAAGGTTACTACCGAAGGACCCAAATCACTAGCAAACCCTCGCGGATCAGTATGTATAGGTTCTTGCGCAAAAAATGTTTTCCTTTTATTCCCTTGAAGATCGAACTTACTACCGGGAGAGCCAAACCACTAGTGAACCCTCACGGATTGGTATGTACAGGTTTCTTTGCAAGAAGTTTTTCTTTATTCCCTTGAAGATCAAACTTACTATCAAAAGAGCCAAACCACTAGCGAGCCCTTGCGGATTAGTATGTACAGGAGTCTTTGCTAAAAAAATTTGGAAATCAAACTTATTATCGAGAAAGTCAAATCGCTAGCGAACCCTCGCTCATTAGTTCCTACGCAAAAATTAGGAAAGAAAAATAAAAAGGCAACCAACCAAATCCCCTTTCTTCTCTTTTTTCATTTCTTTGGTCCTTTTTTTCCATCATTATTTTTTTTCCTTGTGATCTGATAATGATAAAAATAAGAAAAGATGAATGAAAGAAAAAAAAGGAAAGGGATTCAGTTGGTTGCCTTCTCATTTTTATTTCCTCTTTTTCATTTTTGTCTAAAGAAATTATTTTTCCAAGAAAATTTGTCATCCTAGGATGAAAAAGTATAACTTTCTGACTTTGAATAAAAATTGAACAATTCAGAAAGAATTGATCACGATCATTGGAATTCAAAGATTTAAACCCTTAGAAATAGTATTTTTTCATTTAAAGTTATAATAACTTAAAAGCTATAGAAGCTTTTACATTGTTAAATTCTCAAATTAAAGTTCTAAAAAATGTTAATTCAGACGCTCAGTAAATTTCGCGAAAGGAAAAATTTATAAATTTTCAAAATTATATCATTTCAAGCAATCTTGAGCTAGAAACATTAATTCATACATGTCAATTTGGAATGAAATCTTATTAAAAAATCTCTGGAAGGTTTGTTGAAAATAAATCATTAAAAAATTTTCCAGGAATCTAATAATAATTTTATTATCTCGGAACTCGAATTTTTCCTACAATTCTTTGAATCTTTCAAAAATAAAAGAAGTACCGTAAAATCAACCAGATTCTTTTTTTTTTAATTTTGGAAATCTCATTAAATATGCTTTTTTCAATTTATTTTTCAAATCAAACTATTGTTAGTTTTTCCGGGAACTTTTATACCAATTTTTTTTTATTAATTTGTAAGCTTTTAAAATGCTTTCAAAACTTCTGAATATATTTGAAACTCATTCGATTATTTTTCAGATCATCAATTCTTCAATTCTTATTTATTATTCAAATTTTTTTTTGAATCTTTCTTATTATTTTCTTGAGATGAATTTTTCGAATTAAAAAATGATTTCAAATTTTGTCCATCAAAGTTAAGGAATTTTTTTATTTTCTCAAAGCCTTCAGAGAATTTAAAAAAGCTTTAAAATATAATTTGGAAATCTTCGAGCATCTCAATTTATTTTTTGGTTTTTCGAAATCTTGCACAGTTTTAAATTAAGTTTGGATCTTCTCGAAACTTGTAAATATTTTATATAACACTATGAAATAGTAACGATTGAAGGCTTTCTATTTCAAATAATTCATCTTCCTGATACCGTGTAGATGTTCACAACAAATTTAAAAGAAATTTATATATTGTACTCTCTTCTAAAAACTTTTTCCATCAGGGAGGAAAAAATGAATATGTACATGTTCCTTTGCAAAAAGTTGTTTTCCTTCTATTCCCTTGGAGATCGAACTTACTATCGAGAGAGTCAAACCACTAGCGAACTCTTGCGGATTGGTATGTACAGGTTCCCTCCTAAAAAGTGGTTTTTCTTTTATTTCGATGAAGATCGAACTTACTACCGAAAGAGTCAAACCACTAGCGAACCCTTGCAAATTAGTATGTACAGGTTTCTTTGCTAAAAAGTGGCTTTTCTTTTATTTCGTTGAAGATCAAACCAACTACCGAAAGAGCCAAACCACTAGCGAACCAGATTAGTATGTACAGGTTTCTTTGCAAAAAGTAGTTTTCCTTATATTCCCTTGAAGATCGAACTTACTACCGAAAGAACAAAGCCATTAGCAAACCCTTGCGGATTAGTATGTACAGGTTCCTTTGCAAGAAGTTCTTTTCCTTATATTCCCTTGAAGACCGAACTTACTGTCCAGAGAGCCAAACCACTAGCGAACTCTCGCGGATTAGTATGTACAGGTTCCCTCCTAAAAAGTTGTTTTCATTTTATTTCGTTGAAGATCAAACTTACTATCAGAAGAGCCAAACCACTAGCGAACCCTAGCGGTTTTGTATGTACAGGTTCCTTTGCTAAAAAGTTGTTTTTCTTTTTTCTCTAATTTTTTTCTTTTATCTCACACGTACCGACTCCTGAATGAGGATTTCATTGAAAAACGTGCTTAAAATAACTTAATTTTCTCTTTTTTGTTGCAGGGTTAAGTATACAGTTTGACTGTTTACCTAATGGTGCTCCTATTCCTGGTACTCCTCGTTGTAAACCGTACTATCTTTCCGAAAGTCATAATTCTTCTGAGAGGACTCTTGCTCCTGCTGAGCCTCTTCTTCACGGCAGATCCAGATCTCCTCCACCCCAATCTCCTCGTAGTACTATGTACAGGTTTCCTCTTGAAAGGCGTCCTCCTGCTGCCGGGTACATTGCTCCTCTTAAGAAGCTTCCTTCTCCAGACGGACACGGATGTGGCCTCGAGCAACTCAGATTTATCCGACTTGTTGGCATTGCGAATCCAGACCGGATATTCGAACTTCAGAAATACACTTTTCCCACCAATAAGCGATTAAAAATTAGAACATCAGCGAAAAAGTATGTGCCTGTGCCAACGCAAGAACAAATAGTATTATCAACATCCGACGGTGACATCTATGCAATATTGGAGACTTTCAATATTCTCTGTGGAATATATGCTTATAGTGATAACGCCATAAGACGGGCAAAAATAAACATGAAAAGCGGCACGGTTACCCTATTGACTACAGAAGAAGTCGAGGAAAATCAAGTTGGAATGCGTCGCCCAATCAAACTGTATTTTCGAGTGCAGAATATAAATCCGGTTGAAAACTAAAATCCTCTGCAGCATCAATTAAAATGAAATGGTGATACTAAAGTATAATATTTTCTAATTGAAGTTGGATTAAGATTTTTCCTGTTACTGGTTAATATATTGAAAAGTCAATTTAATGGTTCTGAAGGCCTACATTTTTTGTGAATGCCCCAGTCAGTATTTTTAGAGAAACGATAGAAAAATTTTGTCCCAAATGCAAGTACAGCCATTTTTAGTTGGAATGCATAATATTGCGCAATTTAGTGCATGGAGGCACAGCCATTTTTAGTTGGAATGCATAATATTGCGCAATGGAGCGCTGAGAAAGTGCGTGAGCCAGCAATTCTAGGAATTCCTAAACCGCGAGTTCCTAAACTGAGAGTCGGGTGTATTCGAAATTTAAGGAAGAGCTGAACAATATTCAATTTTTGTTGACTAAATTTTCCTGGTTGAAGATTCTTCATTTTTGTTGAAAACAGTTTTGTTACAAATTAAAATATTTTATTGAAAATTCATATTCTTGTTTGAAAATTAATTGTTTTGAATAAAGCATTAACTATATCTTTTCTGGTGGAAATTTGTCTTTCCTAATTGAAAATTCATGTAGTTTGTTAAAAATTCGGTTTTTTTGGTAGAAAATTAAGATTTCTGCTCAAAATTCATATTTTTTGTTGAAAATTAAACTGTTCGAAATTCAGGTAATTTGTGAAGAAACATGTCTTTTTCGGTAAAAAAAATTCTTCATTGAAAAGTCATGCCTTGAGTTGAAAATTCAACTATTCGGAAAAACATAATTTTAATTTTTTTTAGAATTATTTTACGTTGTGAGAAATTCAAGAAATTCCTCAAAAAGTCATTTTTTGAGTTGAAAATCAAACTATTTTCTTAGGAAATTAATTCTTTAAGTAAAAAATTTAACTATATGGTTGAAGGATCAATTTTTTTCTAAATCAACTAGGTGGTTCCAAATTGAACTACTTTTATCAAAAATCATTTATAATTATGAATTGATTTTTTTGTTGGAAAATATTATTTTACCTTGTCAGAAATTCAATTTATTCATTCAAAAGTAATTTTTTCGGAAGTTACATAGGATTTTGAATTTGATTCAAATCTAATTTGAAATTATTGAATTTTTATTTTATTTATACTTGAAAATTTAATTATAATAGAAGTCACCGTTACAGAGCGTAAAAATGATTCATTCAAAAATTTCGGACACATTACTGTTGAATATGAGCGGCCTACAGCAGGCAAGCGTTACCAGCGTTACTCACGAAAATCGTCATAACCGAAAACGACAATATCGTTTTGAGATTTCCTAATAAGGATGAATAGGAGTGCCCCTTAAGAGCGTGAAAATGCTTAATTCAAGCATCTTTTTAAATTATAAAATTTTTGATCTGTAGACATACACAGATCTCTGACATACTTCTATTCAAACCAAAAAAAAAATAATTATTCGAATGTGTCACTATAAGGAAATGGAGATTTCAATCCTATAGGGAAAGTAGAACCGACGATTAATCTAAAAATTCCAGACGCACACTACTGTTGAATATGAGCGGCCTACAGCAAGCAAGCGTTACCAGCGTTACTCCCGAAAATCGTCATAATCGAAAACGACAACATCTTCTTGAGATTTCTTAATAAGGATGAATAGGAGTGCTCCTTAAGAGCGTGAAAATGCTTAATTTGAGCATCTTTTTAAATTATAAAATTTTCGATCTGTAGACATACACAGATCTCTTACATACTTCTATTCAAACAAAAAAAAAATAATTATTCGAATGTGTCACTGTAACGGAATGGAGATTTCAATCCTATAGGGAAAGTAGAACCGATGATTAATCTGAAAATTTCAGACACACACTACTGTTGAATATGAGCGACCTACAGCAAGCAAGCGTTACCAGCGTTACCTTCGAAAATCGTCATAATCGAAAACGGCAATATCGTTTAGAGATTTCTTGATAAGGATTACAAGCAACTCAACCCTCGTAAGATTTAATGCGATCGACTTGATTATCCTGCAGGTAACGGTTTTATTATTACGGTTTTGTCATTAGAAGCCTTTCGTTGGGCAGAGACTCGTGGATAGGATCGATTGGCTACAGAAGACACTTGAGACGATCCTTGCTGTGTTTGAAATCCGTCGTAAACCAATGCAATGCCTCGAATACCGGTTGCAAAGCGAGTTTACGTTTTAATTAAAACCTATCCATTTCGAGTTCTCGGATTGGCTGGAATGCAATAGCATGCTTGATTAGCCCTTAATGCTCTGACTCACCCTTTTGATGTCCGTCAAATTAGTATCAAATAGACGACTTTTAGGGAGGGTCATTTATCCTAGCGAATTTTATTATACTTATTTTTGCTTCCTCATAGGGGAAGCTTTGTAATGGTAACATCTTCCGATATTTTTAAATTCATTTAATTAAACCTTTCTGAATTAAGAAATGTCTGATAATTTTCTAGGCGATAGTCCGGATGGAATTCGGAAAGCTTTTTTTACATCTAATATCTTGAAACTGACCGGAGGATTTCTAAAAATATTGATTGCATTTCTTTAGCATTCAATAATACTTTAAAAATCGGTGTTTCATTTTGAAAGTTTTTTCATTAGCATGATTCAAAGTTGATGCGATAACAGAAAATATTTGTTGATTTGAGACGAATCGATTGACCTATAATAATATTACATCTTATTGAAGAGTAAGGAAGCTATGGTAATGCATGATATTCGAAAACGCGATTTTTTATAGTGAAACATTTCTCTACAACATAATTCAAAGTTCATGCAAGAATATAAAAGATTTCTTGGTCCGAGGCGAATCGATTGACCTATAATATTAATAGATTTTATGAGAGAGTAGGGAAGTTATGGTAACGTATATATTTCAAAAATCGGTTTTTCATAGTAAAAACTCTTTCATTAACATGATTCAAAGTTAATGCAACAGCAGAAAAAATATTACGCTTTGAGACGAATCGATTGACCTACGAAATGGTACAGTTTATTAAGGAGTCGGGAAGTTATGGTATTCCATATATTAAAAAAAAATTTTGTAGTGCAAATTTTTTCATTCTTTTAATTTGAGTTAATGCGAGAATAGATAAGTTATGTTAATTCAAGACAAATCGATTGACCTGTATTATTGAAATCAAAGATTAGGGAAGTTATGGTATTTTATACATTTTTAAAATCGATTTTTCATAGTAAAACGTTTTTTATTAACATGAATCAAGGTCTACCCAAGAAAAGAAAAGATGCTTCGATTCAAGACTCATGAATTGACCTAACATATCAATACATTTTATTGAGGATTAAGAAAACTACGGTAATCTAAAATATTTGAAAATACGGGTTTTTATAGTGAAACTTTTTTCTTCAACGTAATTCAAAGTTGATGCAAGATTATAAGAGATTATCTGGTTCGATATGAACCGATTGACCTAAAATAGTAATACGTTTTGTTAAAGAGTAGGGAAATTTTGGGATTTTATATATTTTCAAAATCGATTTTTATAGAAAAAATGTTCTCATCCTCCTGACTTAGAGATGATGAAAGGATAAAAAGATTCTTCGGTTTAAGACGAATCGATTGACCTATAATATAAATACATTTCGTTGAAGAGTAAGGAAGCTATGGTAATGTAAAATATTTCAAAATACTGTTTTTTTAAGTTAAACTTTTTTCTTCAACATATTGCGAAGTTGATGCAAGTATATAGAGGATTCCTTGATTCCAAAAGAATTGATTGACCTACAATATTAATACATTTTATTAAAGAGTAGGGAAGTTATGGTATTTTATATACTTTTAAAATCGATTTTTCATAGTAAAACGTTTTTTTATTAACTTAAATCAAGGTAGATCCAAGGAGAAAAAAGGTGTGCTGATTCGGAACTCATGAATTGACCTATCATATTAATACCTTTCATTGAGGAGTAAGGAAGCTAGAGTAATCTGAAATATTCGAAAATATGGTTTTTTTATAGTCAAACTTTTATCTTCAACATAATTCAAAGTTGATGCAATAGTATCAAAGATGTTCTGCTCCGAGATGAATCGATTGACCTACAATATTAATAAGTTTTGTTAAAGAGTAGGAAAGTTTTGGTATTTTATATATTTTCCAAGTCGTTTTTTATAGAAGAAATGTTCTCATTGTCCTGATTTAGAGATGATCAAAGTATAAAGAAGATTTCTTGGTTTAAGACGAATCGATTGACCTATAATATTAATACATTTTATTGAAGAGTAAGGAAGCTATGGTGATGTAAAATATTCGAAAATACGGTTTTTCATAGTGAAACTTTTTTCTTTAACATAATTCAAAGTTGATGCACGCATTTTAAAGATTCTTCTGTTCGAAATGAGTTAATTGACCTACAATATTAATAGATTTGATCAAAGAGTAGGGAAGTTATGGTATTTTATATATTTTTAAAATCGATTTTTCTGAAAAAAAATGTTCTCATCCTCCTGATTTAAAGTTAATAGAAGGATGAAAAGGATTCCTTGCTTCAAGACGAATCGATTGACCTATAATATTAATACATTTTATTCAAGAATAAGGAAGCTATGGTAATGTACAATATTTAAAATACTATTTTTTACAGGGAAACTATTTTCTTCAACATAATCCAAAGTTGATGGAAGTATATAAAGGATTCCTTGATTCCAGAAAAATAGATTGACCTACACGCTTAATACATTTCATTAAAGAGTAGGAAAGTTATGGTATTTTGGATAATTTTATAAACAGTTTTTCATAATAAAACTCTTTTCATTAACATGATTCAAAGTCAATGCAGGAATATTAAAGATTCCTTCGTTCGAAATAAATCAATTGACCTACAATATCAATACATTTTATCAAAGAGTAGGGAAGTTATGGTATATAATATACTTTTTAAATCGGGTTTTCACAGTAGAACTTTTTTCACTAACATGAATCAAGGTTGACGCAAGAAGAGGAAAATGTGTTGTTTCGAGACTCGTGAATTGACCTATCATATTAATACATTTTATTGTGGAGTGAGAAAGCTACGGTAATATAAAATATTTGAAAATACAGTTTTTTATAGTGAAACTTTTCTCTTCGACGTAAATCAAAGTTGATGCAAGAGTATAGAAAATTCCCTGGTTCGAGATGAATCAATTGACCTACAATAGTGATACGTTTTTTTAAAGACTGGGGAAGTTTTGGTATTTTAGATAATTTTATAAACAGTTTTGCATCATAAAACTTTTTTCATTAACATGATTCAAAGTTGATGCAAGAGCAGATGACATGTGCTGATTTGAGATGAATTGATTGACCTATAATACTGAAATACTCCATTGAAGAGTAAGGAAGCAATAGTCATGCAAAATATTTGAAAATACGGTTTTTCATAGTAAATTTTTTGTTTTCAACATGGTGAAACTTTTTTCTTCAACATAATTCAAAGTTAATGCAAGAGTATAGAAGATTTTCTGGTTCAGAATGAATAGATTGACCTACAATAGTAATACTTTTTGTTGAAGAGTAGGGTAATTTTGGTATTTTGTATATTTTCAAAATCGATTTTTATAGAAAAAATTTTCTCATTCTCCTAATTTAGAGTTGTTGAAAAGATAAAAAGATTCCTTGTTTCAAGACGAATCGATTGACCTATTATATATTGATACATTGCATTTAACAGCAAGGATGCTATGGTAATGCACAATATTCGAAAATTCAGAAAAAAGATCCTCTCCTTTCACTCCGCTGGGATTCGAACGCCAGGGCAACTGATTGCCAGTCAGGTGCTCTACCACTAAGCTACTAGAGAAATCAAAACAAAATCTTTTTTCTCGAAGACTATTATGATTATGGTTCCTACTTCATCAGTAATTAGTTTACTTTAAATTTCAAACCGGAAAACCACAATAAGGAGTCTTCTATATTATTTTCAGTTTCAGAATTTTAGCTGCTGACAAGTTACCGCAGCGACAACACGTGACTCGTTTACAGAGTGAAAGGTTACCACATACAATGTTCTTGCGACTTTGCACCTAGGCTATTAAATGTCTGGGGCTGACAAGCTTTACGAAGCAAAAACCACATATTTGTTAATGAATTTCTCAAAGTGCTAAACTACTTCCTTTTTAACACTTTATCTCCTCGTCACTGCCCTAACAGGTTTCGCTATTAGTCGGGTTTGAAAAATGAGACCTAATCAACATTTTAAAGTCGGTTCCCTTCATTTTTTCTTTATAGGTGGATATTTCTAATTACCTGACTAGTGCTATTTGCTTGAAAGGTTTTAGCCTGACGTGAGTCTCATATTTCTTTACACTTTGGCTCACCGCTCTCCTGATTTCCCCAATATAGACTTTGCCACATGAGCAAGGGATTGCTTACTCTCTAATTGATAATTAATTTAATCTCTTGCTCTGGTTGCAGTGTCTATATTGAAGAAATCAGGAGCGCGGTGAGCCAACGTGTTAAGGAACATGAGATTCAAGTCAGTTTACAACGTTTCATGGGATCAGCGCTATCAGAGAATTGCTCTTGTAATATATATCCTTGGCTCTTAAATTGATAATTGATTCAATCCCTTGTTCTTGGGGCAGCGTCTATATTGGACAAAGCGGGAGCGCGGTGAGCCAATGTGTAAAGGAACATGAGAGTGAACTCAGGCTTCTGGAGAAATGAGAAAAAATATGCCTTGGCCCGGATTTGAGCTGGGTACACCACTATTTCCGGGTGGAGCGTTAACCAATTACACCACCGGGGCTCCAGCAGATAGCTTCTCGTTTCTCTTATAATTTTCTTGAAAGAGTTTTTTTTATATATTTTGATTCATTATGAAAATATTATTTTCATTTTGCTAATCTACAGCGATTTTCAAGTAAATTTCGTGAATTCTCTTTCGTTAAAGCTCCTTTGGCTTCAACTAAAAATACGCATCCTAGCGTTAAGTGGTTGAGAAGAAACTTGTACAAATAATTTAGGCGAAAATGTTATGAAATAACATTTCACTGTAGCTTTTATCCTTTTTCCAAAAAGTTTTTAAAAGGTTCCAAATCTAATCAAATCTAAGGGTTCAGAATATTATTCTTCAGTTTACAAATTCATATTTGGAAGAAAAAATGCTTTCTAAAAAGAAATTGATTTCAAATTTTTTATAGGGTTTTCATACTTCAAATATTTAAATATTACTTGTGATTGTTAGAAATTCTAGTTTTGAAAATAAGGAAATAATCTTCAAATATAATTATTCAATTTAAAGAAATTTCTTCAAATAAATTCTATTGACGATTTCAGTTGTAGAAACCTTAAAAATTCAAAACGGCACAGTCGGAGAGAATATTTTCTGTAAAAAAATAAGCCATCAATTAATAAAATTCATCAATTTTTCCAAAATTGAACAGAAACCATAGTCAGCAGGAATGCAAATGCAAAAAGTATTCTCTAAATGATTATTTGTTAGTTTGGAAATTAAAAAAAAATAATGTTTTTTATTTGGAATTACATGATCAATAATATTACTTCCATTCCTAAAATCATAGAAAAACTGTTTTTTTTTATAGTTTTGATTTCTGGCTAGACAGCTGCCTAAATTACTTAAAAACTGTTGCAGGTAAATTGAGGAAATTTGGATGGAATATTTCACCAATAATATTTTCAAACTGACAGAAGAATTTCGAAAAATATTTATTGCATTTTTTTAGCAATCAATACTATTTTAAAAATCGGGTTTTTTATAGTAAAAATTTTTTTCCTCATGTTCATTCAAATTTAATGCGAAAGTATGAAAGATTCCTTGGTTCGAGACGAATCGATTGACCTATAATTTCATTAAATTTTATTAGCGAGTAGGGAAGTTATGGTTATTTTTATAATTTTCAAATCGGTTTTTTATGGTAAAACTTTTTTCATTGGTATAACTCAAAGTTGATGCGATGATACAAAAAATGTGTTGATTCGGAAAGAATCGATTGACCTATTATATTAACACATTGTATTGAAGAGTAAGGAAGTTATGATCATCCATATTATATTAAAAATCGATTTTTATAGACAAAATTTTCTCATACTCATAATTTAAAGTTTATGCAAGAATAGAAAAAAATGCGTTGATTCAAAGATAATTGATTGACTTATAATATTGATATACTTTAATGAAGATTAAGAAGGCTATGGCAATGCATAATATTTGAAAATACGGTTCTGTATAGTACAACCTTTCTCTTCAAAATAATTCAAAGTTGATGCTACAACATAAGAGATTCCTTGTTTCGATACGAATCGATTGACCTATTGTATCATTACATTGCATTGAAGAGTAAGGAAGTTAGGATCATTCACATTATATTTTAAAAATCGATTTTTATAGTAAAACTGTTCTCATTCTCATAATTTAAAGTTGAGGCGAGGATAGGAAATTGGTGTTGATTTAAGACGAAACGATTGACCTATAAAATTGATGCCTTTTATTGAAGAGTGAGATAGCCATGGCAATGCATAATGTTTGGAATTACAGTTTTTATGGTGGGACTTTTTTCTTTAACGCAATTCAAAGTTGATGCTACAACATAAGAGATTCCTTGTTTCAAGACGAATCGATTGACCTATTGTATTACATAATACATTGCATTCAAGAGTAAGGAAGTTATGATCATTCATATTATATTGAAAATCGATTTTTAAATCCAAAATTTTCTCATTCTCATAATTTAAAGTTGATGCAAGAAATAAAACGCGTTGATTCAGAAAGAATCGATTGACCTATAATATTGATAAACTTCAATGAAAAGTGAGAAAGCTATGGCAATGCATAATATTTGGAAATACTGTTTTTTATGGTGATACTTTTTTCATCAACACAATTCAAAGTTGATGCTACAACATAAGAGATTCCTCGTTTTGAGGCGAATCGATTGACCTATTATAATAATACATTGTATTGGTGAGTGAGGAAGTTGTTATCATTCATATCATATTAAAAATCTATTTTTATAGTGCTAATTTCCTCATTCTCATAATTTAAAGTTGATACAAGAATGGAAAAAATGCGTTGATTCGAAAATAATCGATTGACCTATAATATTGATACACTTGAATGAAGAGTAAGAAAGCCATGGCAATGCATAATATTTGAAAATACGATTATTTATAGTACAACTTTTCTCTTCAAAATAATCCAAAGTTGATGCTACGAAATAAGAGAATCCTTGTTTTGATACGAATTGATTGACCTATTGTAGTAATACATTGTATTGAAGAGTAAGGAAGTTATGATCATTCATATTGTATTAAAAATCGATTTTTATTGTTAAAAACTTCCTCATTCTCATAATTTAAAGTTGACGCAAGAATGAAAAAAATGCCTTCATTCGAAAATAATCGATTGACCTATAATATTGATACACTTTAATAAATAGCGAGTAAGCTATGGCAATGCATAATATTTAAAAATACGGTTATTCATAGTAAAACTGTTTTCATTAATATAATTCAAAGTTGATGCCATAATAGAAAAAATGTGTTGATTTGGAACGAATCGATTGACCTATAATATTGATACACTTTAATGGAAAGTGAGAAAGCTATGGCAATGCATAACATTTGTAAATGCGGTTCTTTATAGTAAAACATTTTCTTCAACATATTTCAAAGTTGATGCTACAGTATAAAAGATTCTTCGTTTCAAGAGGAATCAATTGACCTATTGTATTAATACATTGTATTGAAGAGTAAGGTAGTAATGATCATTCATATTATATTAAAAATCGATTTTTGTAGTGAAAATTGTCTCATAATTTGAAGTTGATGCAAGAATAGAAAAAATGCTCTGATTCGAAAATAATCGATTGACCTATAATATTGATACACTTCAATGAAGAGCAAGTAAGCTATGGCAATGCATAAATTTTGTAAATACGATTCTTTATAGTAAAACATTTTGTTCAACATATTTCAAAGTTAATGCTGCGATATAAAAGATTCCTTGTTTCGAAACCCATCGATTGACCTATTGTATTAATACATTTTATTGAAGAGTAAGGAAGTTGTGATCATTCAAATTACATTAAAAATCGATTGTTATAGTAACAATGTTATCATTCTCATAATTCAAAGCCGATGCAAGAATAGAAAAAATGCGTTGATTCGAAAACAATTGATTGACCTATAATATTGATACACTGCATTGAAGAGTAAGACAGCTATGGTAATGCATAATATTTGAAAATCTTTTTCTGATTAATAAAACTTTCTTCTTCAAAATAATTCAAAGTTGATGTTACAATATAAAGGATTTATTATAAAAAAAAATGGATTGACCTATTGTATTGATACATTGTATTAAAGAGTAAGGAAGAAAGAAGATCATTCATAAAAAATATCATTCAAATTATATTAAAAATCGATTTTTGTAGTAAAAATTTTCTCATTCTCATAATTTAAAGTTGATGCGAGAATAGGAAATTTTTATTGATTCAAGACGAATCGATTGACCTATAATATTGATACACTTTAATCAAGAGTAAGAAAGCTATGGCAATGCATAATATTTGGAAATACGCTTTTTTATGGTGCAAGTTTGTTCTTCAACAGAATTTAAAGTTGATGCTACAACATAAGAGATTCCTTGTTTTGAGGCGAATTGATTGACCTATTGTATTATTACATTGTATTGGTGAGCAACAAAATTGTTATCATTCATATATTAAAAATCGATTTTTATAGGGAAAATTTCCTCATTCTCATAACTCAAAGTTGATGCGAGAATAGAAAGAATGCGTTCATTTGAAAATAATCGATTGACCTATAATATTAATACACTTTAATGAAGATTACGAAATCTATGGCAATGAATAATATTTTAAAATACGGTTCTTTATAGTAAAGCATTTTCTTCGACATAATTCAAAGTTGATGCATGAATTAATTAAAATCATCGATTCGCAGCGAATAGATTGACCTATAATATCAATACATTTTATTAAGGAGTAAGGAAGTTATGATCATTTATATTATATTAAAAATCGATTTTAATAGTAAAAATTTTCTCATTCTCATAATTTAAAGTTGATGC
>CAKNXH010000889.1:351010-367996 GCA_932178445.1 Andricus quercusramuli
AGATGTTTTGATTCAAGACAAATCGATTGACCTATAATATTGATACATTATATTGACGAGTAAGAAAACTACGGTCATGCATAATATTTGGAAACACGGTATTATAAATTAACCCTTTTTTTCTGACATGATTTAAAATTGATGCAAGAATGGGAAAGATTCCTTGAGTCGAGGCCAATCGATTGACCTATAATATTATTACACAATTGTTTGCACTATTTTGTAATTTTTATATAAATAGATACTCTAGATCGAATTCACAGCTAGATTCATGAATATGAAATGCGACTTTCTCTATTTTTCAATGTATTTTAAATGCGATTATTGTAGATACATTTTTGCAGTTAAATTGCTCCTCGCTTGATACGAGGTTAATCAAATAACTTTGTTCGGCTCCACGTCTCTCCTTGCCACGAATATCAAAGCCTAAACCCCTTACCTCGCCTCACGCCAACAAAATATATTCTATATAATCTTCAGTGTTCAAACGAAACTTAAGTGGATGCAAAACGTACATAAATGAAGAGCCCGCAGGCGAAGTGTATGGAGGAAGGTTTCCCTGAAAAAATTTTAATTAAGCAACTGATACAAAAAGTGTCTTGCAAATAAATTGAGAGAAGAAATCAATTAATTTTCTCAAAAACCTAGTATTCAACATCCAAACCCCCCTTCTTACAAGCCCCCTCCTTCTCCTCTCCTTCCTTCTTCCCCTTTTTACCCTTCCCCAACTTCACTCTTTGCTTCATCTCCCCCTCCTCATTTCTTCCTCCTCTTTTTTCCCTGTCGTCATTTCCTCGGCTAACATATCTCTGTCCCCAGCATCCTTGTCCAGGCCTTTTTTTCCCTTTCCTACTCACCTGCACTAATCTCAAATCCTTCCCTCAGTTACCTCACTACCCTCCATTACTTACAATCACTTTTCCTACTTCCCTTAACTTCCCGTTCTGCCGCTCCCTTAATTTTCCTATTCCAATTTCTCCTCCTTTTCCCCTCAAATATTCTCTACTCTCCCTTCATGCATCCTTCGCTGCCCTACCCTCCATCGACTTCTCTCTCGTCTCTTCTCTCCCTTCCTCCTTTTTTCAACTGACACTCCTTTTTCCCTACTAGCTCTACTCTCAATTCCTCTCATTCACTTTTGATTTCCCCACTTCCTCTCACTACCACTGACTTCTCCTACTTCTCTAGCCTCACTTCCCCCAAACTCTTCAACTTTCTCTACATCTTCATTTATTTCTCCTACCTCTCCCCACTATCCCTACTGTTTCCTGATTGGCCTACTTCTTCTGCCATAAATTTCCATAATTGGCCTACTTTCCCTACAATGAATTTTCCTAATTGGCCTACTTTCTCTACCCTCCCCTCACTTTTCCAATTTACCTCTTTTTTCTACTAGCTCTCATATCACCTTCTTTATTCCACATCCAATCTTTTCCCCCACTTTCTTTTACTTCCACTGACTTCCTCTACTTCTCCTATCTTCATTTCTCCTACTTAACGTAACTTCCACTACTTCTCCTCTCATGATTTTTTCTTTCTTCCCCTATTTTCCTACCCTAAGTTTCCCTAATTTGCCTATTTTCGCTGTCCTGAATTTCCCTTATTGGCCCCTTCAATCGTGGCCACGCGTCCCTAAAAACTTTATTGGACATTATTTGAGAAGAAAAACTAATTTTTCTCTTTGAGTGTGAAGTTCTGGACTGGGAAATTAAGAAGCAGGTCTGACTAATTCAATTTATTAATCTGACGCGAACATCCACTGGTAGAGAAATTTGCAAACCTGGATACAAACCATAGTCGAGGTGGATTTACTTAGCAAGTTTTAGGGTCGACGAGATGAAAGTCCGGAAAGTGAATGAGGAAAGGGTAATTTCACCTGCAATATTCTCAGGAGTAACCGTGAAGGATACGGGTAGAGTTAATTTACGCTCGTCTGTGCCAAAAGAATTGGGGGCGAAATTATAAAATATAAAATGACCAAAGGAAACTCTCCGGAAGTGCGGGATAATTTTGCTAAAAGCTTCTCACGTGTTCGCTTCTCAGAAGCTCATCTAACCATATTTTTGACGCAACAAAATTTTATTCAGAATTCATTATAATCTTTAGATTTCTAATTTGCATAAACCTTGATTCCACTTCAAAAATCTCTTCAAGAATATTCACCAGGGTGATCCAAATTTATAACTAACAATATTTTTTAGTAGAGGAATGGATAGGAGTGGAGGTGGGGAAAGTAAGTGAAGGAGAAGAAGAGGATGTCAAGGAAAATGAGAAGAGTGTAAGTAGGGTAGAGAGGGAAAATAAGGGGCAGAGAGTAGAATAAATAAGGGGAAGGAAATTAAGGGGAATAAAGAGAGGGCAGGTAGGGGTTGGGAAGTAGAGGATGGGATTCAGGGGTGATGAGGGTAGCTTAATGGAGAGTAATTAGGCGTAATGAGAAAAGTGAAAGTAGGAATTAGTGAGGGAAAATAAAAGAATCAGGGGATGTGGAGGGAGTAGGTTAAGTAGGAGAAATAGTTTAGGGACTTGCGGGGAAATGATAGAAATTAGGGATCATCATTAGAAATGAAGGTAATTAGGGAATAGAAATTAAGGGCTGGAAAGGAAAATAGGGGGCTCAGGAGTTCGAGCTGGGGAAGTGAAGAGAAGGGAAGTGGAGAAGGAAGATCTTTAGGAAGGATGAAGGGCTTTTGAAAAAGGAACCTCACATTGAAGTTATTTCAATTAAACAAAAATTGAGAACATGAGGAGAAAAAGAATGTTGAGAATATTTATGCACCTCATAATTGAGCGAGCTTTTCTAGAGAAGTTGGAGATGATTGTAAGACACTCACCACCCGGATTACAGGAAACCACTTTCTCGCTAATTTCATTGCGTCAGTTAAATACAATCAGCAGTTAAAAATACAGTTAAAAAGTGATGGAAAAATCAGCTCGAGAGACTGGATTCTTACCAGGGAAAATGACCAGCGTAGACAGTTTCGTTGGTACCTAGAGTGCAGTGGGTAGGTCAGAAGTTGAAGCAATTACCCTAGTTTGTCGCTTGCGCGGAAAACAATGGCGGAAAGTTGCTAACGATGTCACACCGACCACTGAACAGGGTGCTGGTATTCCATGTTTTAACCGCCGACGAAGCCAAATCCACTTCCGCACCCACCGCGCCTTCCGTTTTGCTCTCCTCTATACATACGTAAATTCGATAACTCACCTTGCTGACATGTTAATTATTAACAAATAACGATACGAGAGTGGGAACTTTTTTTAAACAAAAAACTTTCCTGCTGTGCTTGTCCTACTTTATTTTCTACCGTAGAGTTTTAGAAATGTACCCTTCCCTATCCGATCTGATCCTCTCTCATAATCCTCTCCCTTCACTCCAACAGCATCCATTACCCTCCTCTATTTTCGCTTTCCTAACATCTCACCCCTACTTCCTTTTTACTCTCTTCTCCCTCATATCTCACGATCGTTTCCTTCTTTCAAATTTTAAATTCTCCTTTCTCTCCTCTACTTAGAAATCTCCATAATACCCCTCTATCTTTCCTAATTCACATTCCGTTTCCCTACACTCCCTTATTTCCATTACTCACCTTCACTGCCTCCCCTACTTCGTACTTCCATTCACCTCTCTATCTCCCTGTCTCCTTCTATTATATTTCGCACTCTGTCCCCATACTGCTTCCCTTCCTTCAATTTCCTACTACCTTACTACCCCTTCCCTACTTTTCCTTAGCTTCTCTTTCTCCTTCAATATCTTCTCTCCTATTCTCACGCTCCTCGCTTGTTTCTCCTTTCCTAATCCCCCATCCTTTCAACCCTTATCTACTTCCTTCCCTACTCCTTCCTTCTTGCCTTCTCTTCTCTCCTTTCCCTTCACGTACCCCCTCCAAACTTCTCCTTGCCTTTCCTACTTCACCTTCCCTCCCTTTACTTTCTTACACTCTTCACTAATCCTCCCTCACCAAAAACCCTCCTATCTCTTTCATATTTCTCCTCCTCCACCCTCTCAACCCCTACTTTTCCTCCCCCTGTAATTCACCGAACTAACTAACTACATAATTGAAGATTCTTTCATTTCGAATTATTGAAAATTCACTTACCAAATTTAAAAAAAGCTTTCGAATGACCCACAGTATTCTGAAACATTCGCGAATCATTTTCCTCTTTTTAAATTTTCTCTACGGTAAACTCGTGTAATTAATGTTAGGAAAGTTTTCCCGTAAAAAAGACATTTCCCAGGAAAGTAATATGTAAGAGGAAATAAGGTTTTCTCGTATATTTCGGGATATCTGATGACCCTGTCTTCTCTCAAGAGGCGCTGAAAACTTAACTCGCTACCTAAATTCTGTTTTGGTGTCTCAGTCTGGAACCCCATCCCTGATATTTATACCAGTATTCCCTTAATTGCCATCCAAACGGAGTTAGCCCGTAATTATCAAACAGCGATATCACCCCTGAGAACTCGACGCTTCTCGCTAAAAGACATTTCACAGAAGCGAGAAAAAGGAAATAGACTTTAAAGTTTAAATCAATGTTTAGGAAAGTCGAGCTAACTAGGTCCATTCTTATCTGGCCTCTCACAAATAAGATTGGGGGTGACAATATCCTGCACAAAGGAATCTCTTTCTTAGATTCTCAAAAGGGGATGATTTTTCATGAAGAAACAGATTTTCAACTCTGCTTTAAAACCAGTTACTCAATTTAAGTACATAGGGGTCTGGAGGGAAAGCAATTTGAATTTAAGGTCAGAATCTTTTGAGGGTGGAACAAGAAATCGAATGGGTGTTAGAAGTTCAAGGAAGGATGTAGGAAAGCCAAAAACTTTAGAATATATATGAGGAGAGGAGAGGAGATTGGAGTGGAGAGTGGGGTGAAGAGAGAAAAAGAGAGTGGAAAGGAGATTTGAGAGAAGAGAATGGAAAGAAGATTCGAAAGAAGAGTGAAAGGAAGAGTGGACAAGAGAACAGAGAAGAGGAGATGAGACGAGAGGGCAAGAGGGGAAAGGAGAGGATTTTCAATTCTCTTTTGAAACCATTTACTGAATCAATGAACAGAGAGGTTGAAAGGAAATGAAATTTGAATTTAAGGTCAGAACCTTCTGAGGATGAACCAGAAAAATCCGATGGATGTTAGAGGTTTAAGGAAGGATGTCGGAGAGTCAAAAACTTGAGGATTTATATATGCGGAAAGGAGAGAGAAGACTGTGGAGAGGAGATTGGAGAGAAGACTGAAGAGGAGAGTATAGAAGAAAGTCGTGGTGAATAGAAAGAATATTGGAGAGAAGGTTGGAGAGGAGAGTGGGGATTGGAGGGGGGAGTGAATGGGAGAGTGGAGTGGAGAGAGAAGAAGAAAGTAGAGAAGAAATTGAAGAGAAGCGTAGAGCGGAAAGTGGAAAACAGAGTGGTGGAGAGTGGAAAGGGGATTGGAAAGAAGGGTGAAGAGAAGAGTGGAGATTGGAGAGGGTAGTAAAAAGGAAAGTTCAGTGGAGATATGAGAAGAGAGTGAAGAGGAGAGTAGAAAAGAGAGTGGTGGAGAATAGAAAGGCGATGGTACAAGAGGATGAAGAGGAGAGTAGGTATTGGAGATAGAAGTGAGTAGGAGTTTGGCGTGAAGAATGGAGTGAAGAGAGGAGAAGTGAGTGGAGAGTGGAGAAGAAATTTGAGAGAAAAGTGAAGAGGAGAATGGAGAAAAGAGTGGAGGAGAGAAGAGGAGAGAATTTTCAATTTTCGGTGAAACCAGTAACACAATTAAAGCACAGAAAGCGTCGAGAGGAAAAGCAATTTAAATTCAAGGTCCGAATCTTCTGAGAATAGAAGAAAAATTCAGATGGGTCTTAGAAGTTCAAGGAAGGAAGTAGGAGAGCCAAAAAACTTTAAAAAGCATCCGATGGTGTCAAATAGGAAATATCTTGAATCCTTGCTGGAAAAATAATTTTTGTTTCAAAAAGCGTACGACGTTCCCGGAACGTTAATATTTATAAAAATTCATGATGATAGTACTTAAAAAATTGAAAATATTTCTTTTCTGCATTTTTTATTAAAGTTTTCGAAACCTCCACTCAAAAAAAAATGTTCACTTTAGAAGTAAGTTCTTAATAAAATAGTGTAAAACTTTAGTATAAAAAGAATTCTGACTTCAAGGAAATATATTTTTTAAGCTCACAGAAGAGGACGGCTTTTTAAGGAGAAACAGATTCTCAATCCTTGTTTAAAATCAGTTACTAAATACCACTTGAGAGGGGTCTATAGAGGCTAAGCAATCCAAATTCAGGGTCAGAATCTTGCGAGGGTTGAGGAAAAAAATCGGAAGGGTGGCAGAAGATTAAGGGAGAATGCAGGAGAGCATAGAACGATAAGACTATTTTAAGTTATAATAAAAATAAGACATTACAAACACGTGTCTTTTTTCGATTAGCATAATGGACCTTTGCCCGCTCTTGAAAAATGTTAATGCCAAAGACTGTCGTACGCAAACCCAGGTGCGGTCCATGTGTCTGCAAGTCATTAAACTTCACTCCCTTATCTGCAAACCTGTATTTTTTTCTCACATTTTTCCGCAGTGACATGCTTCTCAGAATTAATCTAGTCGTATCAGGATTTTTTTCATTTTTTAGTTGTATACGCGCAGCAATAAAGACGAGAGCAATAGGGAGGAGATGAAAGGAGTGGATAGAGGTGAAGATGAGAGATGGTAGGAGATAGGAGATAGGAGGTGAAAGAAGAGAGGAAAGGAGAGGAAAGTAGAGAGGAGTGGAGAGAAGAAGGAGTGGAGGAGAGGACAACAGAGGAAAGGAGAGGAAAGGAATGATGGGAGGAGAGCAGAGAGAAGAGTGGAGTGGAGAGCAAAGAGGAGAGTGGAGAGGAGAAAAGAGTGGTAGTAGTAAGAGAAGTGGAGGAGATCAGAAGTGATGTAAGTGTGAATACAGGTGGAAGTAGGGAAGGGAAATCAGGGTGGGGAGAGTTGTTATGTATAAGGATGGGATGATGAGAGGGGAAATTTGGGATGTGTTGGCTATGGAGTGGAAGAGAAGAATTCATGGGAGCGTACATAAGGATGATTAGGGAACGTGAGAAGGCCCAGAGTATGGCTCATGAAGGCTAGTGTTGTAGGGGAAGTAGTTGATGAGGAGAAGAAGCGGGTATTGGCTATGGTGGAATCTGATATGTAAGATAGAATCTGATAGTATAGGATAAAATCTGAGGAGTGGAAAGGAGAGGAGAGGAGGAAAGAAGAGAGGAGAGAAGAGTGAGCAGAAGAGTGAAGTGTTAAGTAGAGATGAGAGTGGAGATGAGAGTGAAGAGGAGAGGCAATCAATGATATAAATTTTAATTGAAGAGACTTTCCAAAATTATAATCAGGAATGATGTTAGAGAAGAGGGAAGGGGAGTTTTGAAAAGAGGAGAGGAGGTGGGAGAAGTGTCAATTTTTTCATCAAATATTTGTCTAAGTCTGAAATAAAAATTTATGTATTTCGTTGAATATTTGTCTTTTTTGGGAGAAAATCGATCTTTCTAGATGAAAATTAATTTTTTTGGTCGAAATTGAATTATTTAGTGAAAAATTAATGTAGTTTTCAGAAAAAGCAACAATTTTATCTAAAAGTCATTTGCTTTTTAAAATCCAACTGTTTGGTTGAAAATTCGTCTTTTTGAATTAAAAATTCATGTATTTGCCTCAAAATTTGTCTTTTCAGTAGAAAATTTATCTTTATGGTTAAATGTTTATTTTTTGGTTGAAAATTTAGGTATTTTATTCTTAGTTATCATTTTTAATTGAAAATTCAGGATGTAAAATTCATTTTAGTTGAAAATTCGTCGTTTTGGGTTAAAAATTAATTGTTGGATACAAATTTAAATATTTTGTCAAAATTTATTCTTTAGTAGCGAAGGAGAGAAAGAGTAATGCGAGGGTATATATCGGAGGAAGTAGGGAAGGGGAAATAGGAAAGAGGAGAATCGTAATGTATATGAAAGGGATGGTGAGACGGGGAAATGTAGGAAGTGTCGGGCGGGGAGGGGGAGAGAAGAATTTATGGGAGCGTAAATAGTGAAGAGATGAGAGGAAGTTGGGAGGCCTAAAAGATTGTAAGGCTTATGAATGCAAGTATGGAATGGGAAGTAGTTGATAAGGAAAAGAAGAGGGGATCGGCTAGGACAGAATATGATACGACAGGATAGAATCTGATTGCATAGTGTAGAATCTGAAAAGAGGAGAATGAATAGGAGAGTGGAGTGGAGAATTAAATGGAGAATGGAGTAGAGAGTGGAGTGGAGAGTGGAGAGTGCAGTAGAAACTGAAGTGGAGAGTGAGAAAGAGAATGGAGAGGGGAATGGAGAAAAGAGTAAAGAGGAGAATCGAGAAAAGAATGGAGAAGAGAGTGGAGACGAGTGAGGAGAGGAGAGTGGAGAGAATAGTAAAGAAGAGAGGAGAGTTGAGAGAAGAGTGGAGAAGAGAGGAGAGTGGAGAGAAGAGTGAAAAGGAGAAAGGGTGTGCTGATGGGAGGGAATGTACAGGGGCTGGTAGTAAAAATAGTAGTAAAGCAGACAAGATGTAATGAAAGAGTTAATATAGGAGAAAGTAGGGAAAGGAAAATAGGGATAGTTAGAGTCGTTTTGTATAAGGAGGGAATGATGGGTAGGGGGGATGTGAGAAGTGTGTAGCGTGGAGGAGAGGGAGAGGGGGAATTATGGGAGCCTACACAAGGAAGATAAGGGGAAGTTAGAAGGCGTAATGGAGCGTAAGGTTTGAGGAGGCGTTCAAGGGGAAGTAGTTAATGAGAAGAAGAGAGCATTAGCCAGGGTAAAATCTGATACGACAGTATAGATTGGGATAGAACCTGACAGTATAGGGTAGAGTCTCAGAAATGGAGGGGAGAGGAGTGGAGAGAATGGGAAAGGGTGGAGGAGAGATGATATTGAATAGGAGAGTGGAGAAGGGAGTCGAAAGGAGAGTGAAGAGAAAATTGGAGAAGAGAGTGAAGATGAGTGTGGAGAGAAAAGTTAAGAAGAGAGTGGAGAGAAAAGGAAAGTGGGGAGGGAAGGAGAGTGGAGAGGAGTGATGAGGAGAGGAGAGGAGAGGAGATACGAAATCCTTCTCGTAGGAAATCAATGATCCAAATTTTAAGTGGAGAAACTCTTCAAAATTAGAATGAGGAATAATGCTGGAAAACCTCTTTGGCTGATGGATGCTCGGCAGGTGGATGATGGACCAATTTACTAAAAGTGAATCAAACTGTCCTCGGTAAGACCTCAACTGGGAGAATCTCACCCATGGATGGTAGTTAAGGACATTAGACTCGAGACACCGTGGACAAGAAACCACCTATCCACACAATTCATGCATAAGCTTCCATCTCCATAAAGGAGTTTGTGGCGTCATCTCAGTTGGTACTCATGTTTCATGATGCTCACCCACAATATTAAGCCAGCGGTGACCCACATATACTGTACAAGAGCCGGAAAAGCACCCTTACTAGATAACTAGACGAAATAGCCCAACAACCAACCCTCGTTCGTCCCTAATCAAAATCTAGTTTTACAACAACTTTTTCGGCTAAACATTTTATATAGGACCCCATAAAAATACAATAATTGAATATTTTTATCCGAAAAAAAAATTATTTTAATGTGTAATGTATTTTTTAAATTTTGATTTTGAAGTAACAATAATTATAGATTATTTTAATTAATCTTTTTTTCTGAAACAAAGATCTTCTCCTTTCGCTCCCCTGGGATTCGAACCACAGAACCTCCGAATTCCAGTGAGGTGCTTTTCCCATTAAGCTACTAGAGAGATTTATGTCATTCTCTAATGGTAATACAGATTCCTTCAAAATTTTGATTTGTAGCATCTAGTAAAATAATGTGTATATTTACTAAAATAAAGTTTCTTTTCTTGATTTCTCTAGTAGCTTAATGAGAAAAGCACTCAAACGGAAATCAGAACTTCTGAGGTTCGAATCCCAGCAGGGCAAAAGGAGCTATTTTTTTTAGAAAAAAAAAGAATAATTGAAATAATTTTTAATTTGTAGCTCCATCTAGTTTGAAAAGACGTCTGAAAGATTTCGAAATTTTGTTATTTAAAATTTTGACTTTGCAGAGCAGACGACCCCAGAAGTTCAAAATTTGAAAGAATTCAAAATTTCGGTAAAATTAAAATTACGAAAATTTTTTTTCCTGCAGTTCTCAATGAAATATTCTTAAACAGTTTCAGAAAAGGAATTTTGGTTTTGAAGAGTATCCCTTGATCCAGGAAATTCAAATTTTTGAGAAGAATCTAATATTCCAGCCACTTAAAAATTTATTAGAAAATTATTTATTTATTTATTTATTTGTTTTCAAGTTTATACAAATAGAATTTTAATAAGATTCCTGAGAGAAATAAAGGAAATTCTTTTTATTTGCTTCTAAAGTTGTATAAATATAATTTTCCTAAAATTCTGGATAAAACTAAAAAAGATTTTTGATGATTTCAGATGTCGAAAAAGTAACTAGAAAATTTTCTATATTTTCTTTTCACTTGACAGGATTATACAAAATTTTGCGAAAAAATCAAATCAGTTAAAAGGTATTTAGGATTTCGGAAAGTTCATATAAAATGAAAAAAATATTTGGTAAAGTTCCGGAACTCCTTCAGCTTGAGAATATTTTTTATTTCTTCAATATTTCCAAATTTTCCAAATATATTGATGACTCACCTGAGATATTTCTAAAGTTTTGACAAATATATGAAAATTCCAAAATTTGCCTTATAATTTTCCAGATTATTTTTTGACAATTTTAGAAATATTTAAAAAAAATTTGAATCTTTTTGAATTTTTTCGAAACTTCGGAATATTTTTTCTAATGAGTCAAATTTTCCTAAAAAAAAAATCTTAAAAAATTGCGGTAATATCTTTCAGATATTTTTCGACCTGTTCATAATTTTTTTTCAATATTTTGAAATATAGATAAATTTTCTTCAAAAATTCTGAAGAAGCTTCGAAATTTTTTCTTTTAAATTTTTATGAATCTACATTTTGTTTCGAATGGAATTATTTTTGTATCCTTCCAACACTTTTTTGACATATATTGTTCTAAATACAAAATTTTTCTTAATTTTTCCATGAATTTTAAGAAAATTATTTTATTTGCTTAAAACCGTTTAGATTTCTCAATTTTTTTTCAATCATTAAAAATCTATGCTTGATTTGAAATTTTTCGTCATTTTCTGAAGATTGTTCAACCTTTTTCAAATCCTGAAAAATAAAAAAAAATTGCCTGGAATTTTTCCAGATTTTTTTCCTACATATTCTTAAATCTTTCAAACTTAAAATAATTCTTTCCAGATAATTTCATCATGAACTGAAATTATTTATTTGTAAATTTTGATTCTGTTACTTTTGAAACATGTGGTCAAAATTTTTGAAACAGAGTTTTTGCACTTTTTTTGAGTACTTTTTTTCTATGGAAATCGATTTTAGGAATATATATAAATCAGCATAACTTCCCTAATCGTCAATAATATGTAATAATATTATAGGTCAATCGATTCGTCTTGAATCAACAAATCTTTCTTTGTTTTTGCATCAATCTTAAATTATTAGAATTAGAAAATTTTTACTATAAAAATCGATTTAAAAAATATATATATTACCATAACATGTCTACTCTACAGTGAAATGTATTAATATTGTAGGTCAATCGATTCGTATCGAACCAAGGAATCTTTTATATTGCAGCAACAACTTTGCATTATGTTAGATGAAAAACTTTTACTATAAAAAATCGTATTTTTAAATATTATGCATTACCATAGCTTCCCTATTGTTTGATCAAATATATAAATATTATAGGTCAATCGATTCCTCTTGAATCAACACATCTTTTTTGTTTTTGCATCAACGTTAAATTGTGAGAATGAGACAGTTTTTACTGAAAAATTCGACTTTAAAAATATATAAATTACCATGACTTCCCTACTCTTTGATAAAATGTAATAATATCATAGGTCAATCGATTTGTCACGAGCCAAGGAATCTTCTATATTGCTGCATCAACTTTGAATTTCGTTGAAGAAAAAAGTTTTACTATAAAAAAGCCGTGTATCCAAATATTATGCATGAACATAGCTTTCTCAATCTTTAATAAAATGTATCATTACTATAGGTCAATCGGTTCGTCTTGGGACAACACAACTTTTTCATTCTCGCGTCAACACTAAATTATGAGAATGAAAAAATTTTTACTATAAAATTCGATTTAAAAACATATAAATTACCATAACTTCCTGAATCTTTGACAGAATGTACCTATCAATAATACAGGTCAATCAATTTGTCTCGAACCAAGAAATCTCTTATATTCTCACGTCAACTTTGAATTTTGTTGAAGAAAAATAGTTTTACAAAGAAAGAACTTATTTCTAAATATTATGCATGATAAAAAACTGTCTTACTCTCCGATAGAATATATCGATATTGAAGGTCAATCGATTCTTCTTGAATCAACACACTTTTCCTAGTTTTTCACCAAATTCAAATTATTAAAATGAGAGAATTTCTACTATAAAAATCGATTTTAAGAATATAGAAATTACCATAACTTCTCTACTCTTCAATAAAATGTATTATAATTGTAGGTCAATCGATTCGTCTCGAACCAAAGAATCTTTTATATTCTCGCAGAAACTTCGAATTACGTTGATGAAAAAAGTTTTACCATAGGAAGCCATATTTTCAAGTAATATACATTACCATAGCTACATTTAAGAATACATTTAAGAAAATGTATGAATATTATAGGTCAATTTATTTTTCTCGAGTCAACAAATCGGTTCTGTTCTTGCATCAAATTTAAATTATGAGAATGAGAAATTTTATTCTATAGAAATCGATTGTAAAAATATATAAATTACCATATCTTCCGTACTCTTCAATAAAATTTATTAATATTTTAGGTCAATCGATTCTTCTCGAACAAAAAAAAACCTTCCATATTCTTGCATCAACTTTTAATAATGTTGAAGGAAAAAGTTTTACTTTAAATACAGCATTTTCAAATATTATGCCTTACCCCAGCTTGCCTACTCTTCGATAAAGTATATGGATATTATAGGTCAATCGAATCGACTCGAACCAACGCATATTTCCTATTTTATCAGCAACTTCAAATTATTAGAATAATACAATTTTCACTATGAAAATCGATTTTAAAAATATATAAATTACCATAACTTCCCTAATCTTCAATGAAATGTTTTGATAATATAGGTCAATCGATTCGTCTCGAACCAAAGAATCTTTTATATTGCAGCATCAAACTGGAATTATGTTAAGGGATAAAGTTTTACTACAAAAAACCGTATTTTTAAATATTATGCATTAAAATAGCTTCATTACCCTTCAATAAAGTGTATAAATATTATAGGTCAATCGGTTTCTCTTCTATCAACACATCTTTTCTGTTTTCGCATCAACTCCAAATTATGAGAATGAGAACATTTTTAATATAAAATATTATTTTAAAAATATATATATTACCATAACTTCCCTACTCTTCAAAGAAATATTTTGATAATGTAGGTCAACCAATTCGTCTCGAACAAAGGAATTTTTTATTTTGCAGCGTCAACTTTAAATTATGTTAAAGGAGAAAGTTTTACTATAAAAACCCGTATTTTTAAATATTTTCATTACCATAGCTTCCTTACTCTTCAATAAAATGTATAAATATTATAGGTCAACCGATTTCTCTTGAATCAACACATCTCTTCTGTTTTCGCATCAACTCCAAATTATGAGAATGAGAATATTTTTAGTTTTAAAATTCGATTTTAAAAATATATGAATTACCATAACTTCGCTACTCTTCAATGAAATGTTTTGATAATATAGGTCAATCAATTCGTCTCGAACCAAGGAATCTTTTATATTGCGGCATCAACTTTGCATTATGTTAAATGAAAAACTTTTACTATAAAAAATCTTATTTTCAAATATTAATCATTATCATAGCTTCATTATTCTTCAATAAAATGTATAAATATTATAGGTCAATCTATTTCTCTTGAATCAACACATCTTTTCTGTTTTTGCATGAACTCCAGAGTATGAGAATAAGAAAATTTTCACTATGAAATTCGATTTTAAAAATATATAAATTACCATAACTTCTTTACTCTTTGACAGAATGTATTAATAATATAGGTCAATCGATTTGTGTCGAACCAAGGAATGTTGGAAAAAAGTTTTACTATAAAATCCCGTATTTTTAAATATTATGCATTACCATAGCTCCCTTACTCTTCAATGAAATGTATTAATATTATAGGTCAATTTACTCGTCTCGAACCAAGGAAGTCTTTATCTTCTTGCGTCAACTTCTTATTATTTCGAAGAAAAGAGTTTTACAATGAAAAACCTGATTTTCAAATATTATGCATTACCATAGCTTTCTTTCTCTTTAATAAAATGTATGAATATTATAGGTCAATCGATTCGTCTTGAATCAACACAACTTTTTTATTCTCGCATCAACTTTAAATGATGAGAATGAGAAAATTTTTACCATAAAAATCAATTTTAAAAATATGCGAATTACCATAAATTCCTTACGTTTTGATAAAATGTACTAATAATGTAGGTCAATCGATTCGTCTCGAACCAAGGAATCTTTCATATTGCAGCATCAACTTTGCATTATGTTTAATGGAAAACTTTTACTATAAAATCGTATTTTTAAATATTATGCATTACCATAGCTTCCTTATACTCCAATAAAATGTATAAATATTATAGGTCAATTGATTTCTCTTGGATCAACACATTTTCTGTTTTTGCATGAACTCCAAATTATGAGAATAAAAAAATTTTTACTATAAAATTCGATTTTAAACGTATATAAATTACCATAACTTCCTTACTCTATGACAAAATTTAGTAATAATATAGGTCAATCGATTTGTCTCGAACTGAAAAATCTTTTATGTTCTCGCAGAAACTTTGAATTATGTTGATCAAAAAAGTTTTACTATAAAAAACTGTATTTTCAAATATTATGCATTACCATAGCTTCCTTAGTCTTCAATAAAATGTATTAACATTTCAGGTCAATCGATTCTTTTCGAACCAAGAAACCGTTAATATTCTTGCATCAACTCTTAATTATGTTGAAGAAAAAAGTGTTACTATAAATACCGCATTTTCAAATATTAGGCATTACCACAGCTTGCTTACTTTTCGATAGAGTGTATCGATATTATAGGTCAATCAAATCGTCTTGAATCAACACATATTTCCTATTCTCTCATCAACTAGAAATTTTCAGAATAATACAATTTTTACTATAAAAATCGATTTTAGAAATATATAAATTACCAAACCTTCCCTACTTTTCAATAAAATGTAATAATATCATAGGTCAATCGATTTGTCTCGGACCACGGAATCTTTACCTTTGCTGCATCAACTGTGAATTATGTTGAAGAAAAAAGTTTTACTATAAAAAACCGTATTTTCAAATATTATGTATTGCGATAGCTTCCTTTCTCTTCAATAAAATGTATTAACATTTTAGGTCAATCGATTCTTCTTAAACGAAGAAACCTTTCATATCCATGCATCAACTTTAAATTATGATAATGAGGAAATTTATACCATAGAAATCGATTGTAAAAATATACAAATTACCATAACTTCCGTACTCTTTGACAAAATGTATTAATATTATAGGTCAATCGATTTGTCTCGAACAAAGGAATCTTCTGTGTTCTTGCATCAACTTTGAATTCTGTTGAGAAAAAAGTTTCGCTGTAAAAAACCTGTATTTTCAAATTTTATGCATTACCATAGCTTCCTTACTCTTCAGTGAAATATATTAACATTTTGGGTCAATCGATTCTTCTCGAACCAAGAAAACTTTCATATTCTTGCATTAACTTTTAATTATGTTGAGTAAAAAAGTTTTACTATAAATACCGCATTTTCAAATATTAGGCATTACCGCAGTTTGCTTACTTTTCGATAGAGTGTATCGATATTATAGGTCAATCAAATCGTCTTGATTCCACACATATTTCTTATTCTATCATCAGCTTCAAATTATTAGAATGATAACATTTTTACTATAAAAATCGATTTTTAAAGCATAAAAATTACCATAACTTCCCTACTCTTCAATGAAATGTTTTGATAATGTAGGTCAATCGTTTCGTTTCGAAACAAGGAATCTTTTGTATTTCAGCATCAGCCTTGAATTATGTTGAAGGATAAAGTTTTACTATAAAAACCCGTATTTTTAAATATTATTCATTACCATAGCTTCTTTACTATTCAATAAAATGTATAAATTTTATAGGTCAATCGATTTCTCTTGTAACAACACATCTTTTCCGTTTTCGCGTCAAAATCAAATCATGAGAATGAGAACATTTTTTCTTTTAAAAATTGATTTTAAAAATATAAGAATTAACATAACTTCCCTCCTCTTCAGCGAAGTGTTTTGATAATATAGGTCAATCAATTCGTCCCGAACCAAGGAATCTTTTGTTTTGCGGCATCAACTTTGCATTATGTTGAATGAAAAACTTTTACTATAAAAAATCGTATTTTAAAATATTATGCATTACCATAGCTTCCTTATTCTTCAATAAAATGTATAAATATTATAGGTCAATCGATTTCTCTTGAATCAATACATCATTTCTGTTTTCGCATGAACTCCAAATTATGAGAATGAGAACATTTTCACTATAAAATTCGATTTCAAAATATATAAATTACCATAATTTCCTTACTCTTGACAAAAAATTTCCTACTCTCCGATAGAATATATCGATATTAAAGGTCAATCGATTCGTCTTGAATCAACACATATTTTCTAGTTTTTCACCAACTTCAAATTACTAGAATGAGGAAATTTCTACTATAAAAATAGATTTTAAAAATATGTAAATTACCATGACTTCCTTACTCTTCAATAAAATGCATTAACATTCTAGGTCAATCGT
>CAKNXH010000890.1:0-48039 GCA_932178445.1 Andricus quercusramuli
ATTCTTTCCAAGTTTCTTTCTGATTTTGAATTATGGTTGATGGTTAGTGTACAGCAGGCGGCGACATCCATGTACCCGTGCCCATATTATTTCATCTCATTAATGGACTTGAGGAATCTTGAGAGAGAAAACGTTACCATACAGTGTGGAACAGAAGACTGCAACGCGGATTTCTCAGAAGCTAGTGTCGGTGATCAGATTTTCGAGCTCAAGAATTCTCCGCTCTTCACTGAAGATGATACAATGTGTGTCATCGAAAAATGTGTGGTTTCCGAGCTGCACATCACAAGGATTTATGAACCATATATCTTAGGATGGATGAGTTCCTCTGGTTGAAGAAGAGAAGACGCTACTCTTGCCAATTAAACTGAATTTGGTTGCGAAAACTTTCCATGTGAAAATTTTCGAGGGTAATGCATGCAGAACGTTGTTAAAGCATGCAGATCAACTGAATGACCAAGAGATTTACCAAAATGTTGGAATCCTGGCGCTCGTTCCGTCCATTGCAGCTATAAAAGCAATGGAAAAAATTGTGACATGTTCCTTTTCTACAAAAGATGTCGGACTATACCTGGAAAAGCATGTGAGTGAGCTTGCTGTGGCTTTTGTGAGCACATGAGTGACCGAAACTTTAACGGTACACGTCTTGTAGTCTTGACTCATCTCAAACACAGTCGTCAATTCTTGAATGAAAAAGGATTTGGCTCATGTTCAGAATAGCCAGGTGAAATGTTTCACCATGAATTCATGAAGCATTGGGAAAAGTGTAGAAGAAACATTTTGACGATAAACAAAAGGTCCCTCCATCATGAATTATTTACAACTATAAGGACTGGGGAAATTCATTATAAACCGATTTAGTTTATACTTGATAAAAATTAGGAGATAATGTGCAATATTTTGATATTTTTTACTCCTTTTTGAAAATTAAGATATTTTTATTCATTCAGCAGATATGATTTCAAACTCTACAAATTCTTGTTGCCCGTTGCCTTTGGCATTTTTGTCAAACCTTTCTGAGATTCAAGCCAGTGTGCGTAGACTGACGCGTCACATTGCTCTTTAGAGATAAATGTCCAGTACGAAAATTAAACTTGACGAAATTCTGAGAAAGTGAAAAAAAACTTCAATCTCTCATAGATGCCGAGTTATGACTTCTAAAAGAAACCTGATTTTCACGAAAAAAGGCTAAAAATCAAATAAGTCATAAGTTATGGCCCGAGCTATGGTCCAAAATTGCAGTCCTAATCCCCAAATTCACAATATTAACAATTGTTTATACGAATGAACGTACCTGAAATTCCTATCAATAATTTTTGTCAAGTTTCAAAACAGAAGCCCTTGTAATAATAATTTTGTTTGGTACTTCAAATGTAGGTCTAAGACCGCTCAGGACGAGAGGCCAAGTTTATTCTCAAGGTAATGCAATTCAAACTGGCTTGGCCACATCTAGTCTACGCGGAATACCTCAGCAATTAAGAAATCGCCAAAGTTCCAGCTCAAACAGCCCAATCCAAACGCCTACTTCAATTACGAATTTTGGTGATGATCTTTTTTTTTACAATGTCATTTTCGCATATCCTGTTTTTTAATAGTGATATGTCATGCTATTGTTTCCAATGTGAAACAAATGAATCTAGATTCCCACCAGTGTTCTCAATTTGGTACCACTTGAGACTGTTTTTTTCTGAGCCTGATTTCAATGCCTGAAATTACCCCTCGAATAATATTTTTTTACACCTTTCGATCAATTTCCTTCACCAGGAACTATGGATTACGTTCACAATCAACAGGACGAACATTTGCAGGCTCCGCCCAGCCCAATCAGATCAACCAGCCCAATCCACAGCTCTCATTTCGTTCCAAATTATGGTGTTGGTGAGCCAAATCCTTACCTTACTGCAAAAACTAGAGATCTTTTTTTCACATTATCATCTTTGCATGTCCTGTTTTTCAATAGTAATACATCATTCTGTTATTTCCATTGCGAAACAAATGAATCTAGATTCCCACCAGTGGTCTCAATTCAGTACCACTCGAGGTGGTTTTTTTTTAGTCTCATTTCAATGCCTGGAATTAGCCCTCAAATAATATTTTTTTTACAGTTGTTGATGGATTTCCTTCACCAGGAACTTTAGATTTTTACGGCGAACAACGACAATATCTCTTGCAGAATCAACCACCATTTTACTTTCATAATTATAATCCTAACCAGCCATATCATCCTGATGATAATCCTGATCCTTACAATATTTGGGGTCATCATGGAGGTTATGGCGGATAACCATATTAACACTAAAAAAACAATAATGTAACGCGTAATTATTTTGACTTCACATTCGATGTTACTGTGAAAAGCCTTCTGTAATCCATTATTTTTTTTAAATTATGTTTTTAAATGTCACATTTTTTTAAAATACATTCATTCTTTACTGTAAATACTGCATTAATTTTTTTTCTATCAACTGTGCTTATTATAATAGAGTAATCAAATACATATTTTGTACTTTTTCAATTTTATTTTCATCCAAGTTCGAGATGATTGTATACTATAATGATATTAATCAAAATTGTTATGATTTGAAGTTAACAATATTTTTACTGAAGAATCAGTCATTTCTATTGATAAAATTATTGCTGCGGCATATAAATTAGTCAATACTCGCTTCTTTCCAGTCCATTGCAGATTCAGTTTTGACTGATTTGCCTACACAGTATACCCCAGGACATCAAATCGTTGTATGTTACTTTGATTATAATCTTCAGATTGTTGTTATACTTCCGATTGAAAGTCGTAGGTAAATCGTTTAAGAAAAAGTTGCTTTTGCAAAAAATGCATTCAACAGTTAGTTGAATTTTCAACTAAACGACCCTTGGAGAATTGCGCAATTTGATCCTGATTCCCGACGTGGCCCTGATCGGATGAGCTCAATGCAGCCCTGATTATGGCTACTGTTGTAGTCTTGGTAAGGGCCACATCGGGCTACCCTCTGAAAACCAGATTTAGTTTAAAAATTAGAAATAATCAAATTTGAAATCACTCCCTGTCGTAATTGGTGAATATTTAACTAGTTTTCAGTTCAATGACTACTCGAATATTAATTAGTTGAAATCAACTTCTCATATGCACAAAATATGAGAAACGAGAAAAAACTAAAAGAAGCCTAACTTGATTTGAACAAAATGTCTGAAAATGTATGTTCACGGACGCATTAAAATAGTTAGTAAATATATAACTATCAAGTTAGTATTAATTATTGTAGGTATTTTTCCGATCTGTTTACAGTTTATACTTATTTAGATTTGATTTTGCTGCGCTAATCTCGAATGTATTCGATCAGTGTTCCGTTCGATTATTTGGCAACGAACGAAGGGAAGGAAGACAACTTTGTAAAAGTCACGAACATTAATTATATAAACTGGTAAAGTCACGTGGATAAATCGTTTCAAATAATTCTCAATTCACCTCGGTAATCATTTACGCGAAGTTTTAGATCAGGGTGAGGTGTTCAGATCAAACTAGAATTATCTACTAGAATTATCGGGCTCTCTGAGACTTCCGACAGTGAACTTCGAGAAAGCATCGACGGTTTGAAGATCATTTATTGTTCGTCTTTGCGTGAAAATGTTAAATAGATATAGAATTGTGATCAAGAATTGAGTCCGATTGCACAGAAATATCCCACTCTTCTTTTTAGTATGCCATAAAGGTACGTATAGACTTAATGCTGCAAGATTTTGGCATTATAACCTCACTTTTTTATTGGCTGCTCCACGTGCGAAAAAACTTTTCAATCAAATGTTCAAATTTCCAAACAAAAAAAATTAAAGTTCAATCAAATATTATAACTCTGAAGAAGAAAAACAAATTTTCTAGAAAGCAGGTGAATTTTTTATCATAAAAGTTAATTTACAACCAAAAAAGCTAAGTTTTTTACCATAAAAGCTGAATTTTCAATAAAAGAGTAGAGTTTTTCAGCTGAAAAGTCTAATATTTCAGGAAACAGTAACTATCGAAAAATGTAAGTTAATGAATTTTGGACTAAAGATCATCTTCAATGAAAAAGATGAATTTTTAACAAGCTAGTTGAATTATCAACCGAAAAGTTGAACTGTCTACAAACGAGAATAATTTTCTACCCATAAAAATGAATTTTTAACAAAATATATTAATTTTCAACGAGATAGTTGAATCATCAACCAAAAAAGTTGAACTTACAAAAAACAAGAATAATTTTCTACACACAAAAAACGACATTTCAGCAAAAAATATGAATTTTCTACCAAATCGTTGAACTTTCGACTAATAAGTTAAATTTTCAACAAACAAGATTAATTTTCTACCCAAGAGGACGACTTTTTAACAAAATTTTGTAGGGAATTTAGATTTTTAATTGAGCTACACTAGCGCCATAAGGCCCTCAGGCCCGACGAGCAGTCAGTCTTTGGCGAACCTCCGAGCCGCAAATAACCTTCCGTATCACTGCGTATACACCTTATTGTTTAATAAATGCATATACTATATTTATGTCTCTTACAAACTTCAGAAGTGGGATTATTATTCCAACGCGCCTAAATCGTTAGCATTCGTGACATTTGTGGTGTTCTTGTGTTTCGCTGAGGCGGAAATTCAGATTTTCTTGAGACGCTTCGTGATTCGCGTGCCCGCGGACGCGTCGCTTGTTCAGTTTGTGTTCGTGGCGATCGGAGGGTATAAAACCTCTTCAACTTTTCGTATCTGGTATGCAGTTCGCGTAAGGGATAAGACCTCTGAAAGAATTCCGATTTTTCAAATAAATTCTGACACGTTTTCGTAAAAAATGTAAATTGGCGAGAATGGCGGACTCCGTTGACGCCATGTCTTAGTTTTCGTTCCCGAAAAAGAACGTGGCGTGGCGCGGCAATCGCGCTGCGAGTGCGCACAGCTGAGAGGCAGTAGGCCCGTGGCTGTAGCACAGTTGGGACTTCTGACGTTTTTCAGCGCGCACGCGTGTAAGGAACTTCCGATGCCATGTGACACATCTCTTCTCGCACGGTGAAAACCTCTGGCACAAAACGAACTTCGGTAAAATAAATTCAGTGAAAAACACAATAAGTTGACATCATTATGTACGATGCCCCTACATTCTGAAGGCTAGTGTTTCAAAACTTCTGAAATAGTGAGGCATTATTTTGCCTGGATACCTATGTTGTTGGCGTGGAGCCTAGTGATATGTGTATGTCTAGTGTAGTGAGCCTAGTGCATATCATCTCGAGTTCTGTGAATTGATTTGATATAATTTGACAGGATTGATTTGATATAATTTTAGTGGATTAACTTCAGATCCTAAGTGTGTGATTCGAAGAAAAATAGTGCTTCGTTATGAATCCTTCAAATTACAAGGTAGCCACCCTTAAGGAAGTCTGCGCTGGCCGTGGATTAGCAGCTTACGGCACGAAGGCCGAAATTATTAGGCGATTGAAGGAGGCAGATCCGACGGAAAGCTGGCTCCAGGATGCCAAGGAAATTGAGCCCACCATACGACTCGACGAAATCGACGAAGAGGATACCGGAAGGGAAAATACTGAATTCATTCCAGACGTAAGGCAAAATCTGAATGTAAGTGCAGCCGTCCCAACTCAGCCAAACCTAAGACAGAACCAGGCAGGTATGGACAACAGAGAAGTGGAGTTTTTGATTCGGGAACGAAATAAAAAAAAACCTACTTGACATGAAAGATGGATTCCACCACATCGACATGGCGGAAGACTCAATTCTGTACACATCGTTTATAACACCCCTCGGACAATCTGAGTACACAAAGATGCCGTTTGGTCTTAAAACTGCACCGGCAAAATTCCAGAGATTCAGTGACAAAATCTTTGATCAGCCGATTGAATCCGGCAATGCTGTTGTTTATTTGAACGACATTCTGATAGCTAGCGAATCCTCAGAATGTCACTTCATAATTTTGGATCAAGTTTATGCCCTTACGGTTGAAAATAAATTAGAGTTGCGACTAGATAAATGCAAATTTCTTCAGACTAAAATTGAGTACCTCGGTAACGAAGATTCAGCCGAAGGTATCAGCCCAACCGATCACGGAATTGAAGCGGTTTTAAAGTTTCCTTTACCCCAGAACATCAGGCCAGTTCAGAGTTTCTTAGGACTATGTTCCTACTTCAGAAAATTCATAGAGGGCTTTTCTGTCATTGCTAAGCCCCTCTACGATTTGCTTAAAAAAAATTTTCCTTTTAAGTTTGGTCCAGATGAACTTCAGGCTGTGGAGAAACTTAAAGCTAAATTAATAGAATCACCGGTATTGAGCATTTACAACCCTAAGGACGAAACCGAACTTCATTGTGACGCCAGCAAGGTAGGCTACGGTGCAGCCTTGCTGCAGCGTAAATCTGACGGTCTATTTCATCCGATATTTTATTTTTCAAAAAGAACCTCAGAAGTAGAGAGTAGATTTCACAGCTTCGAGTTGGAAACGCTAGCTGTGATATATGCCCTACGAAGATTCCGAATTTATCTCCAGGGGATACCATTTAAGATAGTTACAGACTGTAACGCTTTGAAGCTCACGTTGGATAAAAAGGATGTAAATCGACGTATTTATGCGTGGTCTCACGAATTAGAGGTGTTTGACAAAACGTTCAAACATAGGTCTGGCGAAAAAATGAAGCATGTCGCTGCATTCAGCCGCGCTGTTAATGTATTAGTTGTCGAAAATAACACTCTTGAGGCGAATTTAGTCATTAGCCAAAACCTTAATCCAAAAATCCGTGAACTGAGAAATAAACTTCATACTACCGAAGACAGGCTATTCGAAATGCGAAACGGTATAATTTACAGGAGGCGTAACGACGAGATTTTATTTTATGTACCCGAAAAAATGGAAACTCACGTATTAAGAAAATACCACGATGAACTGGGCCACTTTGGTACAGAAAAAACCACCGAATCGATTTTAAGTAAATACTGGTTTCCGGGAATTCGTGAAAAAACAAAAAATTATATCGCAAATTGTTTAAAATGCATAGCATTTTCCCCTTCCACGGGGAAGGGTTAGGGTAGTCTCCGCCCATTACCGAAGGGTGACAAACCTTTTCTGACGTGTCATATCGATCATTTAGGTCCGATTGATAAACGAATTGCAGCTAAGCAACATTTGTTTTTAATAATAGACTCCTTCGCGAAATTCGTCAAGCTGTACCCCGTTAAAAGTAAAGACACCAAAGAAGCGATTAATTGTCTGAATGATTATTTCCGAAATTATAGTAGGCCGAGAACCATAATTTCAGACCGTGGTTCTTGTTTTATATCTCAAGATTTTAAGGATTTTTTAGACGGCAAGAAAATAAATCATGTTCTGATAGCGACAGCATCCCCTAAGGCAAATGGCCAGGTCGAGAGGGTCAATCGCGTAATAACTCCAATGTTGGCGAAACTCTCCGATCCTTCTTCCGGGAAGTTATGGTATAAAATGTTAACCGACGTCGAATTTGCTTTAAATAATACCGTACACAGCACTACAGGAACAAGTCCTAGTAAATTATTATTTGGGGTAAATCAACGTGGTTCTGTGATTGATCCTGTGGCGGATTATTTGGAGCAAGTCAAAGACATCGATGAGGCCCGTGACCTCGAAAAGGTTGGATCCGAAGCGGTTGAGAAGAATGAAAAGTCTCAAGAATATAATAAGGCTTACTTTGACAAAAAACACAAAGACCCACGAAAATACCAGTTAGGTGACTATGTGCTGGTAAAAAACTACGATACTAAGCCTGGAGCATCGCAAAAGCTCATTCCGCGCGTTAAAGGCCCCTACAAAGTTGTTAAGGCGCTACGCAACGATAGATATGTGCTAAAAGATGTCGAGAATTTTCAGTTTACTCAAAAACCAAACGATCTTATTTCTACAATATGTCATGTTTATTGCGATTATTTCTCGTACGACAATTTAGTTTAAGTTACTTTTGTGAGTATTAGTTTGAGTCAAACTATTTTTCAGGATGAACGAGTTGTAGGGAATTTAGATTTTTAATTGAGCTACACTAGCGCCATAAGGCCCTCAGGCCCGACGAGCAGTCAGTCGTTGGCGAACCTCCGAGCCGCAAACAACCTTCCGTATCACTGTGTATTACCTTATTGTTTAATAAACCAATATACTATATTCATGTCTCTTACAATTTTTAAATTTCCTAACAAATGGTCGAAATTTTATCTCATAAAATATACATGCTAAAGTTTCAACTGAAAATGGAATAGTTAAATTTTCAGATAAAAACTCTGATACAAAATTAACTTCGAGCACAAAAAATATTTTATAAATAAAAAATGGAAGGGGCCTGGTCAGGGCCAGATCGGGCATTCCTTAAGGATAACCCATTGCGGCTCTGATCCGATTAGGCGTTTATGTCTTATGTTATATTATTTTTCATATTATATCGAACTAAATAGTACCATGTACCTTTTCGTTTTCTTTTTTCTTTTATTGTACCCAGGGCCGCATTTAGGGTTGTGGGGGCCCCAGGGGTTGTTTTAATGTAATGCTTCACGTCGTGCTTGGCACCGAACTAGTCTAGTCTTCCAATATGACGCGGATTCATGACATCTAAGGTTAATCAAAGTCACCGCCATTTGGGAAGACCCCGGCGTTAAGATAATATGTTAAATTGGCTCGGTCGGAGTGATCAAATAAGTGAAGTAAGTTCTCGGGTATTTCAAGGTAATACATTCTACTGTGAGCACGCAATGCGTCTAGTGACGGGGTTGAGCATCTAATACGTTCGATCATTCAACCTGGTGCGAGGCGGGAATCGAACCCACAAGCCGACGGAGTAGGTCCGAAGCCTATGCCTTAACCCCCACGACCATCATCCCATAAAAAAAATCCACACATCTCAAATAAATGCCGAGTTATGACTCTTCAAAGAAACCTGATTTATTTCGAGAAAGCGGTTAAAAATCATATTCTGAAGTTTGTACCTGTACATTGGAACGTTTTTAGCTTCCTGCGAAATCCCCCCAAAAAAATTTGAAAATCTCTTCAAATGTTTAAAAGCCTACGAAAACCTTTGACTCTTGAGAAATTCCTCGATTTTTATGGAACTATTATAAAATGTTTAGAAATTTGTTTTCTCTTTATACTTTTTTCACCTGCTCGGTGGTGATAGGTGGTCATTTTTCCTCTGGTGTTATGAGAGCACTGCAGAGCTCCTCAAAGCTATTAATGTTCTTTGTGTCTTCATTCAGTGGATGCTGGATTTTGAAGACTTCTCTTCGAAACGCCTCAACTTCCTATGGTATGGGCGGGTGGTCGACGGTAACTAGAGGGTCTTGAAAGAGTCGAGATGGGTTGAAAAAACTGTTCATTTTCTCTAAGGCATCTCTTCCGCCGCTCAATACTTCTCCTAGCTTAAGATAGTATCCGTATTCTGTCAACAATATGCTGCCTGATGGTCAGCAGTTTTGACTAGTTGAGTGTGTGATGACGGATCCGCAGGCTGCGCGCAAACTGTGAAACCCTGGCAGTGAAATTTCCGTCAGATGCTATGTAGTCAATTACACACTGAATACAGGAAGCTTATTGTCTTGTCCAGTCTATGTTTTTGCTGAGTTGATAAATTATTTTGTCTTTTGGTCTTATGATCGGCCATTGGTTTTGTTTCATGCTTTGCATCCGACAAAGTTCTTGTCCCAGCAGACACACAAAAATTGATGGTCCAGAGGTTCGACTCTTCGGAAAAATCTCCACGAAGCGTGACATCCAGTTCAGCCAGATCTTTGAGCTTGAGAGAAACCTGGATGTTGATGTTTCTCCTGGTCCTAAAACATCACTCTTCCGCTAATGAATGCCTGCTCGCGGTTGGTCTCAGTGTCGTCTCTCTTCCTCTGTTTCCGCCTTGTTCTGGTTGCGGTAAAGTAGGCGCTCTACTTATATAACCCCTTTTCCGGAGGTTCTCGGCACGGTTTTCTAGAAGATGATGCGAAAAATTTGAAAGCTCTAGGTGTTTCTCGCACCACAGAGAATGCAGTCGCGTCAGGTAACCCCCAACCCTCCGCTTGGGGGTTAATTTCTTCGGGACTTTCCCTGGACAATTATTGTCCATGACTGCTTATTTGTTATTATAACCATCTTCAGCCCACAGTCGAAGCAATCTTCTCCTTCCTTGAGGGCTTCGACAAACTATTTCATTAAACAAATTGTTATGTGAAGAGAGGGAACTAATACACCAATACACCAATTAAAGATCCTTTGTTTTCAGAAAGTTTCATCTGGAATTCTTCTATCTGTCTCTAAAATAATTTTCATGCATGCCTCCTGACAACAAATTTCTACTTTTTAGTACTGATGCAAGGTATTCTCCACCGTTCTCGGATAATCCTCAGTCTTTTACAAGATCGTTCAATTCTTCTTGCGTAAAAATTTTGGGAACTCTCTAACTGTTATTGTATAGGATGGAATCGTCATCACAAAAGTTTATTTCTTTTATTTTGGAACTATGCATATAATCTCCAGTCGGATTTGATCATCAATGATTTGACATTAGTGGTTTGTGCAAAAAATGTTGTGACTTTGTGGGTACCTACGCCGCCTTATATCCCAATCATTCAACATTACGCAATAATTATATCATTATTGGATTATGATTCCCAGAGATGATATTGTCAATATTTGGATTTCTTACTCTAATAGTCTAAAATGTATTATTTGATATACAAATAGTAATTTCAATCTAGCGTTTATTCTCAAACTACAGCGCTCTTATAAAGCATTGAAAAAATCACTATCTCAGCCTAATCTTGGAAGATTGAAAATAATTTCGAGGAAAATAAATAAAAAATTATCACGATTGTATATACTCTTATCTATTTTACAATCAGCTATATACATATTTACGTTAAGTGAATATGCGAACTAAATTAATATAACCCAATAAGAAAATGTAACTATTTTTTGTTCCATGTTAATTATTTTTTATTAAGAAGTCTACTATTGAATTTTTCATTAAAAATTGATCTTTTTTGGTTGAAAGTTCAACTACTTCGTTGAAATATAAATCGCTTGAATGGATATTCATTTTATTGGTTGAATATTTAACTATTTTGTTGAAAATTCAATTATTCCATTATTGATTGAAAGTTTATAGTTTTCAGTTAAAAATTCCTTTCTTTCAAATTCCTTTTTTTAGTAGAAAATTCATTTTTTAACTGAATATTGAACGATTTCATTTTTGATTAGATGATGTTATTTGATGTCTTCTTAACTTTAAAATTAAATAATCTGTTTGATATATTTCTTTCTCTTTCGATTGAAAAATCTTTCTCGGTAGAAAATTCGACTTCTTTGTTCAAAATTTATTTTTGTTTTGCTTAAGATTCATAATTTTCGTTAAAAATGCAACTCTTTTGTTGAAAATTTAATCATTTTGTTAACCCTTCAACTATTTTGTTGAAAATGAAGCTGTTTTTTTCCTTTAATAAACACTTATTATTATCCTCTACAAAATGGTCAGTTTTTTTTCATTTCTGTTCCTATTTACTTTAATTGAATATAAGTACACCCGAAACGTCATTACCGTACGGCGTCCCAAACTCACTTTGCCCAAGGATAAACTGATTTTCTCCTTTTTTTTAGACAGCAACATGAAAAGCGCTTATCGTACCAAGCTTGTAAACTTCACATGAACATAAATTTAATGTATGCACATTTTTAAAATCAAATACATAATATTGTAAAAGCCTTGAAGTCTCTCCTTCAATTTTTGCCATTTCAGACTTCATTACCGTACGTCTTTTTTTTTAGTAAAATCTTGTAGTTACAGTTGAGTAATAAATACAGAAATATTAGGTGCATCGTTTAATACAAGATTTTATAAAATTTAGCTTAAAATATTAACTGTCTTTTTTGTAAATCCGATATTAAAACTGAAAAGTGTATCTTTACAATGGAAACGTCATTCCCGTACGAGCGCTATAAATCAGTTTCGGAGAGAAAACAAATTATAAAAACAATTTCTTTACTTGCTTGGCGGTATTTTCTTCCATAAGTAGGTGACTTTTTATAATCAAAATCTGTTATTTTTTTATAAACATTCAAAAAGGTTCAACTTCAACATTTTTCTCGCATCATTACCGTATGGTACAATAGAACAGCGTACGACTGATTATTATCAATTTCTGTTATGAAATATTCAATTCCTAATAATAATATGATTGTCACTGTAGGTGCTAAAATTTGCCTAAAATTTGACAATTATCCGTATAATAATTAAAAAAGGTCAAGAAATAGAAAACATGAAAAATAGAAATTTCTCATAAAAAGACGCAACCTTATAGCACTATCAACACTATTGAAGCAAGAAGAAGGTTATACTGTGAAACTGTAAACATGACGTATCCTGTGACCAATTTAAAAACGCTGCTTTCCGATCGTTTGAGCAAAGTTACCAAATAAGAATTTTGTTAAATTACATTTTTCTCGTTTTTCCTACAAAACTGCAATCGTTCAAGGGAGCGTGGATTGATATAAAAAAATAATATTGCCTAAACGGCTGTTGATAAATAATGGCTTGTCGTGAAAGACAATATTACCAAGTTAAAAGTTTTATCATGTGTCAAGAATAAATAAAAAAATGCAGACAAATGTAAGATCCTTATTGAGGGTTTTTATTCATACCAATTGTTATAAAAATAAAGCACAAGCGTTCATGAACAATAAACAATGTTATTGATGGTAGGTATTTTGGTTTTGCAACAGTCTCCGAGAAAATTGTTACTGTTGGACCTGGATGATTTCGTATTAACAAATAAAGTCTCATTTTTTTACGTTTCAAACAAAAGGTATCTCAGGAACCACTTCGTGCTTACTTAGTGGAAATATTCATTAATATGATGTGTTATTATTTCAATTGAGCGCATATGCATTTATATATTATTGAGATATTCTGCTGATTGAAACAAATACCTAATATAATATTTCAGGGGCATGACTTTTTGATTTGTAATGACAATACTGACAGTATTGACAAATCAAATCAATGAATTTCATCAGCGCGCCGTTTCGTTTCTAACAATATTTGTAGATAGATGAACGATAAAAAAGACTCGTTAAGCCAATCATTTTTCCTCCAAACTGAAACAAAGTTATTAAGTGTTGATAGTATCTCTCTATCTACATTCACTTCTCTATCTACATATGTACGTCAGACCAGTATATATATTAGCTTGTGAATTTCTGAAAAATCATAAGTTGTCCTGTACGGAATTTGGATAGAGTCAGTTTTGTCAACGCAGAAAAAAAATGAGGCCTTTTTTTGGGGCTCTCGTGCTCATCGCCTTTCTTTTATTCAAAGAAATTGGTAAGTATTGTAATGATAATCCGAGAAGTGGACCATTCCGATATTCCTCATTCTCTTGAAATATTCTCATATTGTTCCGAAATGTTTCCAAATATTTTCACATATCTTGATGTTTTTCTCCGAGTTGCGAAGATTTTAACACGACACTATCACTCCGCGACGGCATCCGCATCTTCAATCATTGTGAATCCCTTCCGAGGGGGTCGCAACTCTGGTAATCCCCTGGAATGACTCACCAGGAATTATTCACTAACAATCCATATTAATCCGCTGTAATCTGACCTGGGCTGCTTCTAGACATCCAGTGCCCGGATGCAGTGTATAATGGCCGCCTTCCCTCCTCCCTAAACACCCTAGTATTTTGGTTGTCCATAGACTATTCAAAATTGTTTATAACAAATTACAAAATTTACAAAAATTAGTATTAATAGAATTTCTGATAATAAATATTGATAATAATTATTGTGGTAAATAGGAAATAAACAAGTAATGAATAACGCATTTATCATTGCGTTACATTTTGCTACATCGAGATTCGACTGCTGTAACATCAGACTTACTACGTTGACATTAGATAAGATTTTATGCCAAATCACAACAGAGAATGAAATTTAGAAGCTTTGGAATTTAGAAGGTAAACATTGCGCTTAATGCCGAGAAGCCCCATGCCACTTCTCTGTGGAGGCCTCTGGAAAATATTGTCATGAGAGTTGACGGTCGTCGTGTGGCGGCGCCAGTTGTGCAGTTGGCCTAGAATTCAAATAATGCAAGGCGAATGTGTGAAAAAAAAGTTTGTTCAATAACAATAATTTTCTGATAGCTCTTGGTAAAAGATAATGATCTTTAAGATTTTTTTCATCGTTTGAGTTAAAAATAATTTTCGAAAATCGTAAAATTCACTGCTTTCAGACGTCAATCTCAATGCATTACTACCAAATACAACAAGTTATTTTTCATGCGCAATTAAATCAGACATATAATTATTTGTGTAATTTTTAAAGATTCGAAAAGACATATATAAGTTTTTAGTGAAAGTTAAGTATTAAACATACATAGGCTTTCACCGCAACAACAAATTAATAATAATTTTTTATTCGAAAATAATTAATTTTATGTATAACTAAATATAAATTTCTTGTGCCTCTTAGTATTTGTCATATATTATTTCAAGCTCAAAAAATGAAACTTCTTGAAAATTATTTACAAAATCAAGGAAAATATGCTAATTTTAACTTTAATTTTTAAATTTTTATAGGCCCGAAGACTAATCTTACTTGGTGTTTACTTTTACCCTCAGCCATCTAGCGTACCCTGCTGGAATTACAAAGATATAGATTCTATCTTTTTGAATAATTTCGAATCTTTATGATAGAAATAGATAAAGAAAATGTATTCCATTCTATCTCATCCTATACTTTAGCTATCCACGTCAATCTTTTTCTATCTCTCTATCAATCGAAACTCCTGTTATGTTTTTCAATCTCCTTTTCCTTATCTCTTCTTATCCTCGATCCATCCGCGTCAATCTTTTTCTATCTTTTTGTCTATAGGAATTGACGTCTTATTTTTCCAATCTCCTTTTCTCTATCTCACCCTATCCTACTTCTATTAATGTCAATTTTTTTCTATCCCTCTATCGATCTAAACTACTGTTGTCTTTTTCAATCTCCTTTTCCCTATCTCTTCTTATCCTCAATCTATCCTCGTCAATATTTTTCTACCTTTTTGTCTATATAAATTCACTTCTTTCATTCCCAATCTTATTTTATTTATCTCATCCTATCCTTATTCTATCATACATCTATCAACGTCTATCTTTTTCTATCGATTTTTCGATATGAATTCACGTCTATCTCTTTCAATATCCTCTTCTTCATCTCATCCTATCCTTCATCTGTCCACATCAATATTTTTCTGTTCCTAAATTAATCTGCATTCCCATCTTTATTTTTCAATATTCTCTTCCCTACCTCATTGTATCACACATCCATCAACGTCAATCTTTTTCCATCTCTCCTCTGCAACCTCAATCTTTCTTTATCCCTTTGTCAATCAAAATTCACGTCTTTCTTCCATATCCTTTTCCCTATCTCATTGCATCATACATGTATCAACGCCTATCTTTTTCTCTTTATTTTCCAATCTGAATTCACGTCTATCTTTTTAAATACCCTCTTCTCTATCTCATCTTATCCTTTATCTATCCACGTCAATATTTTTCTATCTCTGAATTAATCTAAATTTCCATCTATCTTTCTCAATCTACTCTCCTTTATCTTATTCTATCATACATCTATCAACGTCTCTCTTTTTCTGTAGATTTTTCGATATGAATTCACTTCTATCTTTTTCAATACCCTCTTCTCTATCTCATCCTATTCTTTATCTATCCACGTCAATCTTTTTCCATATCTCTATCAATCTAAAGTTCGTCAATCTTTTTCAACCCCCTCTTATTTTATCTTATCTTGTCCTTCATCTATACTCGTCAATATTTTCCCATCTCTATTTCAATATAAATGCCCGTCTGTCTTTCCTAATCTCATCTTCCTCATATCATAACTATAATTTTCTATCCATTTTTCAATCTAAATTCACATCTATCTTTATCCATCTCTATCTCATCTCATCCCGTATCTATTAAAGTCAAAGTTTTTCTATCTCTGTGCATTTATATAGACAAAAAGATAGAAAAAGATTGACGTGGATAGATCGAGGATAAGAAGAGATAGGAAAAAGGAGATTGAAAAAGATAAAGGGAGTTTAGATTGATTGAGAGATAGAAAAAGATTGACTTTGATAGAAGCAGGATAGGATGAAATAGAGAAAAAAAAGATTGGAAAAGAAAGACGTGAATTTATATAGACAAAAAGATAGAAGAAGATTAACGTTGATAGAAGCAGGAGAGGATGAGATAGAAAAAAGGAGATTGTAAATGAAAGATGCGAATTTATATAGACAAACAGATAGCAAAAGATTGACGCGGATAGATCGAGGATAAGAAGAGATGGAGAAAAGGAGATTAGATTGATTGAGAGATACAAAAATATTGACGCTGACAAAAGGAGGATAGGATGAGATAGTCAGGTCATTTAGGCGCCGGGATGTTTAGGCGCCGAGCGGTTTAACCATAGTAAACCCTGAGGTATCAAAAGATGGAAATTATTTGGTTGTATGTAACATGTTATGTTATGTATGCTACCCTTGTGGAAAAATTTTTACAAAAAATTACAGAAAACTGGGCTCACACCGCTCGGCGCCTAAACGTCCAGCGCCTAAACGTCCAGCGCCTAAATGTCCTGGCGCATGAACGTCCAGCGTCTAAACGTCCTGGTGCCTAAACGGCGGCATCCAAACGGCGGCGCCTAAACGTCACGTACCCCACTTTCAGGCATGAGCCACTGGAGCTCAAGGTCACGTCGCGTACAGTTGTAGGGGTAAGTGGTGGGGCTGACTTTCGTAGGCCTCTCGTTCGGTCTCCGCGTACGCTTATCATGCCTATGTTTGTAGCTTAATAACAAAAAAAGTGATTAACTTAGAAAATTTCTGAAAACTGGAAATGAAAGAGTAACTCAGATACTATCGATTGGCGTATAAAAATAAAAATCGATTTTTTCCGTATTAGGTCCTTTTCTGTCATTGTCAAATTTTTTTTTACTTTCTATCATATTGTCCCTTCGTGGGTGGGGTGAGCCCACACTAGTAGTACTAGTAATAAATAATCCACCTAGAAACACTACCCGGAACGGGCAGTATCACGCCTATCCCGCAAGGGAAATCACTTGATGGTATAAAGGTCCCTTTATTCGCGGACGGTCACATATTTATTCCAAGTATTCCTCGTATTCACAGATATTCCGAACTGGGTCGATATATTCTCAAGTATTCTGAAGTATTTTTTGAGAATATATTCCGCGTACAGGCATAATGAGAGTGGTCACCCTCCGTAATAATAATTTTGTGAATACTTGGAAAATGTAGATCCTCAGTCAGCATCTACATCGTTTGGATTAGATATGAGGAGTTATGTATATATCAGCAGTTTTTTTTGCAGAATCATCAGAAGATGAACGAAGAAGAAGGGGGATGAAGAAAAAGTATGAATGGGTGTATGGCAAGGAAACGCAACAACCTTCACATAGTTTGAAGCTTAGAATACGTGAGGTTAGCGTCCCTGTGGATCCTCTTGGAAGACAACATACTATCGAGGCTCTTGCAGCTTCAACAGCCGGACTCGGTTAGTTGAGAATTCATGTATTCTATTGAAAATTCAACTAAATTTTGCAAGGAAATAATTTTCTTTTGTTGAAAATTATCAATTTTTCTGGTAGAAGATTCTTGATTTGAGTTGAATTAATTAATTCTTTCAATTGCAAATTCAACTATCGATTGTTTGTTTGAAGTTTGTCTTTCCGAATTGATAATGAATGATTAATTTGGTTGAAATTTCGTTTTTTTTTTGTAAAAAATTGAGATTCTTGTTTGAAAATCCATCTTTTTAGTTTAAAACTAAAATATTTTGATGAAAAATGTAAGTATGTACTTTGTTGAAAATACGTTTTCTTTGTTATTAAAATAACTCTTGGTTAATTCCAATTTATTTTTGTTTGGAGATATGGTTTAAAATTATTATTTTTTTGTTAAAAATGAACTTATTTGTTGAAAACTCATGACGTCGGGTTAAAAATTCTTCTTCTCGTCTTGAAAATTAAAAAATTTGGTTTACAGTTTTTTCTTTCCTGACTGAAAAATCTTCCTTAATCGGAAATGTTCCATTTTTGTCTTAAAATTCATCCCTTTAGGTTGAACATTTAACTGTTTTAATGAAATTTTTTTCAAATTTATGATTTAAATTGAAAATTCATGTTTTTGATTAATAATTGAACAAATTTTTCGAATTCGTTCTGTCACACACTTGTTTTGTTTCCTCATAGAGAAAGCCATAGTGGTGGCACTTCCATGTATAGTTTTGAAGGCATTATGTTTTTGTGTCCGGGGAAACCGCTAGGTGACCCTGAGAGTCAGTACAATGCAATGCGCATGTGCAATCATATTATTGTCAAATATTTCGAAATATCGAAATTAGACATTAGTCGAAGTGTCAAATTGAATTTGTTGGGTTAACCTCCCAGTGGACACAAAACCATGAACATCCCAAGAATGTCCTTGGGACGTTCCTAGGAGTCCAATTTCAGGCCAATCAACGTCTCTAAGACGTCCAATGTCCTAAAGATATCTTAAGTACGCCTAAAAGCCATAGAAAATTCCCGGGACATCTTCCGTACTGGAATTAGACGTCTTAAGAGTAGCCCTATGATGTCCAAAGGACATTTTCCAAAAGACGTCTCGCAGGGATGTCCCAAAGACGTCTCTAGGACATCCTCAATTCTGTTGCCTACTGGGCTTGTTGTATAAAATTTGATTGGTAAGTATTAAATTAAAAAAATTATCCATTTTCTTTATTTGAGGTTACTATGTTGTTTTCATATTTCGAAGCAGTAACACATAAATTAATAAGGATATAAAAGTCTTTTTGAGAGATTAGGTAGTTTTTTCTTCAAGAAAAGTTTGTTGTTTATGAAAATTTCTTTGTTAGAGAAATAAAAAACATTATTCTAAAATATAATATCAAATGTGAAGCCAATTAATTCTTTACATCACAACAAAGCATACTTCTAGTATTTAAATATATAGTGTCCGGGGGAGCCGCTAGATGGCGCTGATTTTGAACCCATATAGAGATCATGCGCATGTATATCCTGATGGGGTGGAAGGAGATATCATTCACACTATTCAATTTCTGTATCCTGAGTGTATTTTCCTGAATAAATTACTACTTTATTTATCGTATTGAAAGTGGAATCTTCAAGTGAGTTTTCTAAACCTGCAATACAAGAACTTGTAGTTAATTTGTGACTCAACTTTGTGACTCTACATCGTGTGACCCCGACTCAGGACGCCAACTTGTCTCCAGCGCGTGCGAATTCCAACAACTTGGAGTTCCACACTTTCACGGATTTCCTCCTTTTCCTAGGACGGATTTTTATGGACAATCTGAATGTATGAGTGCTGCAGTTTGTGGATAAATGCAATAATCTCAAAAATTCCATGCTGACCGACGCTATTGGGTTAGCGTCACCTGTCTTCCAACGAATACCTGGTCAACGCCTGTTCCTGTTCCTGCTAGCATTTCTTGGTGTACCAAGTGAAGCAGAATTTGAAAATTCGGGAATAAACACCGAAGTTACAAAATCTAGTCACGTAATAGCTCGGTTAAGCGGTTAATTTCGTAGCATATCTTGGATATAAAACAACTAGTCAATCACGCTGATTTATTATATGAATACCCTCACGCGTCTAGTACATTTATAAACGCTGTATCGACGACCGTCGCGCCAGGGTCTGATCAGAGCTTGTAAAGTAAATTCGACCAATTAGCTGAGGAGTTAGCGAAAATGAAACATGTAGTCGATGATATCAAAATCGAATGAATAGTGCTCGGCCCAATTCTGATAGGTCTTGCGATCGATAGAAGAGCAGAGACAGATCCGACCTTTGCTGGAAACAAAAAACTTTCGGGCCCAAAGCGAACTCATGTCTCGGCACAACAGGAAAGCTTTGCTCCTGGTCATCCAATGCATTTGCTAATAGAAAGGGGGAATAGATCGACCTTCCGTCTCGGAGTCGGGATGTGGGGGTCAACATTTTTGTCATTGTCTCCACGTTTTTGACCGTGTAGTATATCAGACATTTTTTGTTGACACAGCACATTACACCTCAGTTTTCGACCACTGACTTGGAATTTCGTAATCGCGGATGTTCAGAGCCCTATCATCGGAGCCGACCTTCTCGCTTATTACCATTTACTGCCAGATCTAGCCTATCGAAGATTAATCGATTCAAAAACGAATTCTTTCGCTCCCGGTACTGTCAGGCCTGTCCTCGTATGGTCCTTATCAATAAGTTCTATAAATCCGAATTCGAATTCTGCGAAAATCCTTTCGGAATTTCCCGGAATTGTGGGTTTAGAACAACAGTCGAAAAGTAAAATCAAAGACACTTACCATCACATCATAACTAAAGGTCCGCCTGTTGCAGAACGTCCACGTCGTTTGCCCCCCGAAAAATTAAAAGTAGCAAAGGCTGAGTTCCAACGTCTGGTCGAGCTATGTATATGCAGACCATCCAGTAGTCCTTGGGCCAGTCCGATTCATTCAGTCCCGAAAAAAAAGGGTGGCTGGAGAGTATGTGGGGATTATCGGAAACTAAATGCGGCTACCGTTTCCGACAAATATCCGATACCTAATACACAGGATTTCTCCGGTAATTTACATGGAAAAAAGATTTTTTCAAAACTAGATCTTCGAAAAGCCTATCAACAAATTCCAGTAGCTCCGGAAGATGTTGCTAAATCAGCTGTTATAACTCCTTTCGGTCTGTACGAGTATCTGTACATGACTTTTGGTCTTTGTAACGCTGGTCAGACCTTTCAGCGCTACATACGCCGCGCGCTAGTTGACCTAGGCTTTGTGTTTTCATACATAGACGATATTCTGATCGCTTCCAATTCGGCGGAAGAACACGAAGATCACGTTAGGACCGTTTTACAGAGACTTAAGGAAGCTAACCTAACTATAAATTCAGAAACGTGCGAATTTACAAAAACACAGTTAGTTTTCCTGTGTTATCTAATAAATTCAGAGGGTTGCTGTCCGACTCCTGAAAAAGTGAAAGTTATTTCAGAATACCCGAAACCTAAAACCGTTATAGATTTGCGTCGTTTCCGGGGTCTAGCTAACTTTTACCGTTGTCATTTACCAAACGCGGCGATGATTTAAGCACTACTTAACGATTTCTTGCGAAATTCAAGAAAAAACGACAAACGGGAAATCAAGTGGACTCCCGAGGCTGAGGCGGCGTTTGACCAGGTTAAGAACGACCTCGCAAACGCCACTCTCCTCGTGTATCCTTCCGAAACTGCCGAGACCCGGATAGTGTCCGATGCCTCTAACTTCGCAATGGGTGCCGTCCTAGAGCAAACATTTTAAGAATCCTCTTGGAGGCCACTTGCATTTTTCTCGAAGAAATGTTCACCCTGTCAGCTTAAATACAGTGCGCACGACCGGGAGTTGACCGCCATGTATGAACCGATAAAGTATTTCAAACACTTCGTGGAGGGGAGAAGTTTCGACATTATCACGGATCATAAGCCATTGATTTATTCCTTCATGCAAATATCCGACGAAGCTTCTCCTAGGCAGATGAACCAGCTCTCGTTCATAGCACACTTCACGACTAGCATTAAATTCACTCCAGGGAGGGACAATGTTGTAGATGACTCCCTCTCTCGAATTGAATCAATTCGGTTACCAGTCGAAGTCAAACTGGGCGAACTCGCGCGGCAACAAGAACTCGATGACGAGCAAAAGAGCATACTTGAGTCTCCTGATTTGTCGTTAAAAATTAAAAAAAATATTGTGGGACACAAACTTTAACGACAGATCAGGGCTCGCAATTCAAGTCCAAACTTGTTCAAGCTCTATTGCAACTTATAGGTTGTCAAAGGGTTAGAACCACAGCTTATCACTCTGCTTCGAACGGGATGATCGAACGCTGGCATAGAACTTTTAAAGCTGCAATTATGTGTCACGCGGATCAGAATTGGACTCAAGTACTATCCACTGTATTATTAGGTCTAAGAATGCAAGTGCGACTACTAGACAAAACACTTAGAATACCGGGCGAATGCGTGACACCCGACGATTTTACGCCGACCCGCAGGTTTTTTTAGAAGAATTCAGAGAACATATGCGAAAAGTTAAACCTGTTCCCGCAGATTATAGAAACAAGAATCGTGTATTTTGCTACAAACAGCTAGATTCATGCTCACATGTATTTGTGCGTGTTGGTGGTGTAAAAAAATCGTTACAGCGTCCGTACACTGGCCCGCACAGAGTAATCGAGCGTATTTCCGATCCTGTTTTCAAAATTGAAATGAATGGCAATAACAAAAATGTTTTAGTGGAAAACCTTAAACCGGCATATTCTGTACGCGAAGATATAGAGAACACTGTAACCAAACCCTTCGATTCAGGTAGCACTACAACCTCCAACACTACGCACTTAAGCGCGCAAAAAGGTGACTTTCGCACCAGGGGTTAAGAACTAGTTTCAAGTTGTTTAATTTTTTCTCCTTAAACCTTTTATTATCATAAGCATCGAGGAATAAAATTGTTCTATTATTATATATGGTACGTTAGCCAAATATCACACTACATTATAAGATATATAGACAGACTGAATTGACTGAATGGAAGTCTGAAATAAAAAATATTTTCACCGTGTCTTTTTACAATCACGAAACAATAGTACAATTGCCATAGTTCCAGGCCTAATACAAATGTAAACTGCGTCAATCAAACACCCATCTTAATCCTTATACATACACTACGCTGTATATATATATATATATATATATATTCTCTGTAACGTTAATACTCGGAGGGGAGTGTGTAGGGATCATGCGCATGTCCATCCTGATAGGGTAGGAGAGATCATTCCCGCTATAGTAGAAAGAGAGCGAAGAGATGGCGAGAGCGAAGGTCTGCGGAGTGAGAACGGAGCAGCGTAGGTTAGAACGAATACGTCCGTCGTTGAGTGCACACTCAAACCTTTATATTCAATTTCTGTATCCTGAGTGTATTTTATCTGAATAAATTACTACTTTATTTATCATATTGAAAGTGGAATCTTCGAGTGAGTTTTCTAAACCTGCAATACAAGAACTTGTAGTTAATTTGTGGCCATACGCAACCTTGTAACTTTACACCCAAGTCTTCAAAACGATACATGGGAGTGCCACCACTATGGAGGAAGCTTTGTAATGCTAATATTTTCCAAAATTTTTAAATTCATTTCATTGAACCTTCCTCAATACAATGTTCTCAGCAATTTTCCGGACTTGCGTGTGTCAATCTGTGTGTGCTTTTTTCATTAACATAATTAAAAGTTGATGCAGGAACGTAAAAGATTCTTTGGTTCGAGAAGAATCGATTGAACTGTAATATGAATATATTTTATTGACGAGTAAGGAAGTTATCGTCATTTATATTATGTTCAAAATAGATTTTTATAGTAAAAATTTTTTCATGCTCAGAATTTTAAGTTGATGCGAGAAGAGAAAAGATGTGTTGATTCGAGACAAATCGATTGACCTATAATATTGATACATTTTATCGAAGAGTATAGAAGTTATCGTCATTTATATTATATTCGAAATCGATTTTTGTAGTAAAATTTTTTCATTTTCAGAATGTAAAGTTGATGCAAGAAATGTATAGATATTATAGGTCAATCGATTCGACTCAGACCAAGGAATCTTTCATATTTTTGCATCAACTTTGAACTATGGTAATGAAAAAATTTTTACTATAAAAAACCGTATCTTCAAATATTATGCATCACCATAGTTTTCTTACTCTTCGATAAAATGTATCAATATTATAGGTCAATCGATTCGTCATGAATCGATACATCTTTTCTATTTTCGCATCTACTTTGAACTATGGTAATGAAAAAAGTTTTACTATAAAAAACTCTTTTGAATATAATATAAATGTCAGGAGCGGTTACGTTAACACTAACAACAATTTTTGACAGTTCTTCAGATAAACACACGCGCGATGTGAAAAGGCTAAGGTGCCCACAACTGGTAAAATGTTGTTGCCCACAACTGGAAAATGCAGAGCTGTCAAAAAATGACCAGCAAATTTTTTAATGCGAACATTTTGATGAAACCGATATAAAATCACAAAATATATTGAATTCCCTTTATGAAAATAGGATACTTACTTTTTTGCAACAATTCACTTAGGTTTATCGCACTTCAAACACAAGAAGAGAAATACATCACTTTTGATTTTTACGGATAAAAAGATTTAATCGACTGTAGCTACTACGCAAATGCGTCTATTCACTTCGGTGTCAGCACTAAATCATCGTGCCAACATGATGCAAAAATGACAATCGTCAGATCAGCTGTTTCTGTTCACTGCCGAAAGTTATCTCGGAGTGCCCACAACCGAGTGATACCCACAACTGGGCGGCTTTCCCTATCCTTTGAGAATATATACCTTGTGCACTCTAAATGAGAGTGGTCGACCCCTTGTAATATTATTTTTTTTATATTTGGCAAATGTAGCTATAGGACCTGTGAGCTCGGGAGATCGAGTTTCTTCTCAAGGTAATGCAATTCCATCTGACTCGGTCACACCTCATATACGCGGAATATCTCACCAATTAGGAAATCGTCAAAGTTCCAGCTCAGCCAACCCAATCCGAACATCTCAATCCGTTAAAGGTTATAGTGATGGTAAGCCAAATCCCTATTTCACTGCAAAAACTATAGATCTTTTTTCCATGGTATCATTTTTTGCATGTCCTGTTTTTTAATAGTGATGCTTTATGCAGTTATTTTCAATGTAAAAGAAGTTAATCTAGATTCCCATCAGTTGTCTCAATATGGTACCACTCGAGACCGTTTTTTTCTGATCTGATTTCAATGCCTTAAGTTAGCCCTCAAATAATATTTTTTTACAGCTTTTCAAGGATTTCGTTCACGAGGAACTCAAGATTATCATCACCAAAAACAAGAACAACAACTTTTGCAGGATCCGTCCAGCCGAATACCAACCAGCTCAACCCAAGCCCCTCGTCGCTCCAAAAATTATGGTTAATTCAAATTTGTTATAATTTATTACAGTCTCATAATCTATGATTGAGAAAGTATTAGAATTGTCCGAAATTTGACACCACAACATTCAAATTTGGAACCAAACGAAGCAAAATACGAAAAAATGTTTTGAAGAGTAATTATAGCTTTGAAAAATCCAGCAAAATTTCTTCTAACCATTTCTCGATAGAGAAAATAATAAAATACGAAGTTGTCCTTAAAGATTTCCACAAATTTTGCCCAGACATTTTTAAATATTACGAACGAGGCATCTCGTACGAGAAATGTATTTTTAGTTTATTAGGCAGGAAAAGCGCGTTTTTGTCTAAAACGGTTTATAAAGGTGTCCTAATGAAAATTCCAAACCTGCTAGAAATGACTATGAAGCGCACCGAAAATATTTGCTGAGAAAAGTTACAAAAATCTTGTTTCCGTAGACTGACGCGTCACATTTCACATCAGAGAAAAATATCTAGCACATAAATTAAACTTGACAAAATTCTGAGAAAGTGAGAAAAAACTTCTATCTCCAATAAATGTCGAGTTATGACTTCTAAACGAAACCTGATTTTTTCAGAAATGAGGCTGAAAAATTAAATTATGATATTTGAATCTGTACTTTGAAACTTCTAAAAAACAATATCGTCGCCCCAAGAATTCATAAGTTATGGCCTCCCAAAGCTTACCACTCTTGACGTTTTTCTCAGGGCAAATTACTAGGCAGAAAATTCACCAGAAATTGTAAAAAATATAATTTTCTAACCTTCATAACTAAGAAAGATATGACTCTTGTAATAATAATTTTATTTAATACCTGTCAAATGTAGGTCTAAGACCTATCAGTACGAGAGGCCAAGCTCATTCTCAAGGTGATGCATTTCAAACTGGCTTGGCCACATCTAGTCTACGCGGAATACCTCAGCGATCAAGAAATCGCCAAAGTTCCAGCCCAACCAGCCCAATCCAAACGCCTACTCCCATTACGAATTTTGGTGATGATTTTTTTTTTAAATATCATTTTCGCATGTCCTGTTTTTTTGATAGTAGTACTTCATGCTATTATTTCCAATGTGAAATAAATGAATCTAGATTCCCACCAGTGGTCTCAATTTGGTACCACTTGAGACTGTTTTTTTCTGAGTCTGATTTCAATGTCTGAAATAAGCCCTCGAATATTATTTTTTACAGCTTTCGATGAATTCCCTTCAAGAGGAACTCTAGATTATTTTCACCATCAACAAAATCAACTTTTGCAGAATCAGCTCAACTCAATCAGATCAACCAGCCCAACCCAAAGCCCTCATTCCGTTTCAAATTATGGTGATGGTAAGCCAAATCCTTACCTTACTGCAAAAACTAGAGATCTTTTTTTTACAGTATCATTTTCGCATGTCTTGTTTTTTTATAGTAACATACTTCTTTCTGTTATTTCCAATGTAAAACAAATCAATCTAAATTCTCGAGTATCATTTCAATGCCTGAAATTAGCCCTCGAATAATATTTTTTTACAGTTGTTGATGGATTTCCTTCACCCGGAACTTTAGATTTTTACGGCGAACAACGACAATATATTTTGCAGAATCAACCACGATTTGACTTTCATGATTATGATCCTAACCAGCCATATCATTCCAATGATAATCCTGATCCTAACTATATTTGGGGTCATCATGGAGGTCATGGAGGATAACTGTATTAACACTAAGCAAAAAACAATAATGTAACGCGTAATTATTTTTACTTCACATTCGATGCTACTGTGAAAAGTCTTCTGTTCTCCATTTATTTTTTCAAATTAGGTTTTTTAATGCCATATTTGTTGAAATACATACATTCTCTACTGTGAATAATGTATTTATTGTGTTTTTTTCTAGCAACTGTGGTTACTATAATAGAGTAATTATGATTTGAAGTTAACAATATTTGTACTGAATAATCAGTAATTTCTATTGACAAAATAATCGCTGCGACATATAAATCAGTCAATATTCGCTTCTTTCCAGTCAAATGATGATTCAGTTTTGACTGATTCGCCTACACAGTATATCCCAGGATATTAAACCTTCGCATGTTATTTTGATTATAGACTTCAGATCAAAATGATCTATAAATCAGAGTTAATTTAAGAATTACAAATAATTAAATGTAAAATTACTTCCTCTCTAAATTAGTGCATATTCAACAAGTTTTCAATTCAATGACTACTCCAAAGTTAATTATTTGAAATCGACTTCTCATATGCAAAGAATATAAGAAACGAGAAAAAAAGCTTAAATGCATTTGAACAAAATGTCTAAAAATGTATGTTAACAAGCGCATTATAAGAGTTAATGAATATACTAGTATCAAGTTAGTATTAATTATTGTAGGTATTTTTTCAATCTGTTTAGAGTTTTTATACTTATTTAGATTTGAATTTGCCGCGCTAATCTCGAATATATTCGATTAGTCTTCTGTTCGATTATTTGGCAACGAACGAAGGGAAGGAAGAGAACTTTGTAAAAGTGACGAACAGTAATCAGACGAACCGGTAAAGTCATGTGGATAAGTCGTTTCAAATAATTCTCAATTCACCTCGGTGATCATTTACGCAAAGATTTTAGACAAGGGCGAGGTGTTCATATCAAACTAAAATTTTCTACTAGAATTATCCAGCTCTCTGAAATTTACAAAAGTGAACTTCGAGAAAGCGTCGAAATTTTGAAGATCATTTATTGTTCGTCTTTGCGTGAAAATGATAAATAGATATAGAATTGGGATCCAGAATTGGGACCAATTGTACAGAGAGATCCCACTCTTCTTTTTAGTATGCCATAAAGGTACGTATAGACTTAATGCTGCAACATTTTGGCATTATAACCTCACTTTTTTATTTTTTGCTCCACGTGCCAAAAAACTTTTCGATCAAATGCTCGAAGTTTCAAAAAAAAAAAATTAAAGTTTAATCAAATACTAGAATTCTCAAGGAGAAAAAAAATTCTAGAAAGCAGTGGATTTTTTATCAATAAAGTTCATATACACCCAAAAAAGCTAATTTCTCTACCATGAAAGCCGAATTTTCAATAAAAGATTAATGGTTTTAAGCTGAAAAGTCTAAAATTCTAGAAAACAGTGACCTTGAAAGAAATAATAATACATTTTTAACAAAAAAGTTAATTTTCAATGGAAAAGATTAATTTTTAACAAGCTAGTCAAATAATCAACCTGAAAGTTCAACTATAAAGAAACAAGGATACTTTTCTACTCAGAAAGACGAATTTTAACAAAATACATGAATTTTTAAAAAGATAGTTGAATTACCAAAAAGTTGAAACTTCAACAAACAAGAATAATTTTCTACACAGAAAGACGACCTTTTAGCCAAAAATATGAATTTTCTACCCAATCGTTGAACTTTTAACCAATAAGTTGAATTTTCAACAAGCAAGTTTAATTTTCTACCGAAAAAGACGATTTTTCAAGAAAATTCTTAAATTTCCTAACAAATAGTCGAATTTTTATCTCATAAAATGTACATGATAAAGTTCCAACTGAAAGTGGAATAGTTAAATTTTCAGATAAAAACTCCGATAAAAAATCATCTTTGAGCAAAAATAATATTTTATTATTTTATAAGTAAAAATTAGAAGGGGCCTGACCAAGGCCAGATCGGGCCTTCCTTATGGATACCCCAGTGAGGCTTTGATCGGATTAGGCGTTTCATTTCAAGTCTGGCCCTAACTGGGATACCCGATTGGCGCCAGATTTTGCCAGATCTGGCCCCGACCAGGGCCGCTCTGAAATTTCTGCATAGGGAGATGAATTTGTAACCAAAATTATGAACTTCTAACTAAAATAGTTAAATATTCAGTTGAAAATTAATTTGCAACCAAATGAGTTTATATATAAGAAAGATAAATATACAATCAAAATATAATAGGCAAATTTTCAGTTGTGCAAATTGATTATCAACCAAAAAATCATTTTTTAACAAGAGAGCTGATTTGTTCACCATATATTTCAACTTTTAACAAAAAGCAAGAATTTTATACAGAAAAAGACGAATTTTCAACAAAATACATGAGTTTTTAACCAAATAGTTGAGTTTTTAAGCAAAAAGATGAATTCTCAAGCAAGAAAATTAATTTTCTACAAAAGAACGAAATCAAAAGAAAATTAATCATTTATTTTGAAATAAAAAGGCTAAATTCTCAAGAAAAATGAAATAATTAAATTAAATAAATTCAATGAATTGAAAAAAAAATTTTAAGTGCCAATCAATAAAATAGCAGTACCATATTTAACTCATTGAATAATTGGTCCAAATAATAATATTTCTTTCAGTGAAACTAGTTCAATTTTCAAACAAACTATTTGAAGTTAAAATTCAGAATTTTCTGACGATATCCCCCAAAATGCTGAAACATTTATTATCAAAATATTTTTCAAATCTTTGCGCTGGTTTGCACATTTTCTTTTGTTTGCAGCAATCTTGGAGATGCAATCAAATCCTTCTTACTAACAGGGGCAAAATTTGTATTCACCAAGTCTGTGGAAGAAAATCAAAAGTCAATTTACGAATTTTTAATTTCAAAAAAATATTTGTATTTGCAAAATTTTGTTTAGGGAAAAAAATCTTCCGTCCTCAACAACAGTTTAGCTCGCAAGTTGCTTATAAGATGCTTTTCTTCTATTAGTTGAAAACTTGAAGAAAATATTTAGAAGAATAAAAAGGTGGGGGTTTCCAGGAAATCTTTTTTATTTGTTTCTTCGCATTTTTAAAACATGAAAAAATACATTTTCTACGAAACCACTCCTTTCTCATTGTTCCAAAAAATTTTGAAAAGTTCCTACTCATAGAAGAAAGGCATCTTATCAGCATCATGTCAGCTAAACTATAACAAACTTTGATGATTTTAATTATATTATGTTCTATTTTTGTCAGTATTATTTATTATTATTATTATTATTTATATAAGGACCACAATTTTCCATTTTCAATATCCCTCAAGTTTTTGGATTTTTTCAAAAATTATTCCAGTCTTTTTCTTTCAACACCTTGAAGAACGGATAATAGATTCACGATTAATGAAATTCCCGAACAGTTAATAATATTACCGAATTTGAAAATTCTTGACGGAGTGTAGCCGAATAATAACATTTCTGAATTAGAAACTTCCCGAATTTAAACAAATATTTTTTTTCAAATGAATATTATTTATTTGCTTAGTAAGAATACAATAATAAAATATTTCTAATAAAGAAAATATTTAATGTCTAAAGTTTCGAAAATTATTGTTTGAATTTAAAATAACAATATTTGAAAAAAAATGTATAGGACTTAAAAATCCCGGAGGATAAAATTCCCGTCTCTATTGAATTCCCAAATTGGGAAATTCCCGAATATTAAAATTTTTTGCATACGTAATGAAATCCCCGATTAATAAAAGGCCCGACTAATGAAATTCCCAAATTGGGAAATTCCCGATTGAGAAATTCTCGAACAGTTTGTGATATTACCGAAATGGATAATTCCCAACAGTTAATAATATTAACAAATTTGAAAATTATCGACAGAAAATTTCGAAATTATAAAATATCCGAACTAGAAAATTCCCGAATTTAAATAAATATATAGTAATCAAATATTTTGATAAAAAAAAAATTATTTTTAATTTTTGAAGTTTCTAAAATTATTGTTTAACTTTGAAATAACAACAATTGAGAATAAGATATGAAAAAAAAATATATATATATAATATATGTTACATAATTGAAATTTCAGCCAAAAAAGATTCTAACTTTAAATAATAAACAGTTTTTCATTACACTATTATAGTAAACACAGTTGATAGAATAGAAAACACGATAAAGACTGTAGTGCCAGTGAAAAATACATTTATTTCCAAAAATATTACATAAAAAAAAACAATATGTATACGTACATTCAGTGAATTGGAGTATTTCCTCACTGTGAATTTTCTTCGACCGATTTTTAAATAACGTAGTTATTCTTCATGAATAAAATTAATTTTAATTTAACTTTTTTTTTTTAAGGATTTATCAACATCAATACAGGTAAATTGAGACAGCAATGTGGATACACTAAAAAATTGTACTTCACAATGAGCATAATATAAACAATAGAATTGAAATGTTGCAAGGATTTATCAACATCACTGCAGGGGATAATTACCTTTGAAGATGTCCTGCAATTAGGTCGAAACGTACGTCGGTCAAACATGACAAATAAATTCATTACCTTTTATATGACCATGTGACCAAATTAATTTTATTCATGAAGAATAACTACGTTATGAAAAAAAAAAACGATATTTGAAGACATCAATGAATTACGAAAGGCTTTCTACAGTAGCTCCGAGTCTGACGTAAAAATGATTACGCGTTACATTGTTGTTTTTTTCAAGTGTTATTCTGGCTATCCTCCATAAGCTCCATGATCAACCTCATTATGGTTATAATCAGGATCATTCTCAGGCTTCCATGGCTGGTTAAGGTCAAGTGGTGGCGGATTCTGGATATGGTGATTTGACTGTACATATCCTTGTTGCGGATTCACGTAATTATGATAATGCCAAAGTTTTTGTTCCTGAAGATAATCGAGAGTCCCTGGTGAAGGAAACTCGTGAAAACCTGTAAAGAAAAATTATTTTAGGTTCAATTTCACGTACTGAAACAAGACTTAGGAAAAACAGTCTCGACCCAGTGGACACAAGACCATGAACGTCCTAAGGGCGTTCGTGGGACGTTTCTAGGACGTCCGATGTCGGCCCAAACAACCTAAAGATGTCTTCAAGATATAGGACGCCCTCAGGACATATTTTGTACTGATAGGGTACGTGACGTTTAGGCGCCGTCGTTTGGACGCCGCATTTAGGCGCTAGGACGTTCAGGCGCTGTACGTTTAGGCGCCAGGACGTTTAGACGCGGGACGTTTATGCGCCAGGACGTTTATGCGCCAGGACGTTTATGTGCTAGGACGTTTATGTGCCAGGACGTTTATGTGCCAGGACGTTTATGTGCCAGGACGTTTAGGTGCTGTACGTTTAGGCGCCGGAATGTTTATGCGCCAATGATAAGTCGATACGGGATAACATGAAACAGTTAACTGTGAGGATTCAATTCAGTCAATCTATAATCCTCCGCAGGAACTTATCTAAAATTGTTGGCAAATCAAGTTGTCTGCCATACAATTCTTATTGCTTATTGTAATAAAAGATATCTTGACTTAAAAAAAAAACTTATCCAATACTGTACAGTATTTATAATATAGTAAGAATATTTTAACGAAGAAATTACTGCATCATTTTTTAAATATGTAGCGTACATAACATAACATGTAGCATACATGTAGTATACAACTGTAATTTTTTGTTAAAACATGTACTTTTTTGTAAAAAAATGTACCAAATTTTAGAAAGTAATACAGTACAAGTTTTTAAAATTCTTTACAAAAACGTTGTTGCTGAATGAACAATAATTGACTTTACAGGTTTTGGTAGATTCCTGTGAAAATAGTTTTCGTTTTCTGTAATTTTCCGTAAAAGTTGTTCCATTAGGGTAGCATACATAACATGTTGCATACAACCAACTAATTTCCAACTTTTGATACCTCAGGGTTTACTGTGATTAAACCGCTCGGCGCCTAAACATCCCGGCGCCTAAACTATCTGGCGCCTAAATGTCCTGTCGCCTAAACGTCCAACGCCCAAACGTCAAGCACCCAAACGTCCAGCGCCTAAACGTCCGGCGCCTAAACGGTGGCGCCTAAACGTCACGTATCCGTACTTATATTAGAAGTCTTAAGAGTATCCATAGGATCTTTTCGGTTAGAAATGTACTTATTTTGTGGAAAAGTAGTCTTTTCCGGTTGAAGATTCCCCTGTTTTCATAGAAAATTCAACTATTTGGTTGACAGACAACTTTTTTGTTGGAAATTGGTCTTTTTGGCTTGAAAGAATTTAAAAAATTAGTTATCGTTGGATGCAAATTCAACTATTTGGTTGCAAATTTATATTTTTTATTAAGAAATTAAACTAGTTTGAAAATTAACGTACTTTGTGAAAAATTCCCCTTTTTGTAGAAAATTAATCTTGATGGTTGAAAATTCATCTTCTTGGTATAAAATTCAACTATTTCAGTTGAAGATTGATCATCTCAGTTGAAAATTGATCAATTTGGTTGAAAATTCCTTCCTTCAACTGAAAATTGGAATGTCCATTTTTGGTAGAAAATTGATCTTTTCTTGTTCAAAGTTCAACAACTTGGATGAGAATTTGTCTTTTTCAATCGAAAATTCAACTTTCTTGGTTGAAAATGCACATATTTGGTTAAAAATAATTTTTTTTCAAAATTATCCTTTACTTTGCAAGTTAATTTTCTTGTTCAAAAATTTTTCTTTCGGTTAAAAATTAAAGTATTCCAGTTAAATATTTATCATTTCAGTTGAGAATTCATCTCCAAGGTTGGAAATGAAATGACTCGGTTGAAAGTTGAACTCTTTTGTGGAAAATAAATGTTTTTCTTGAAGATTCATAATTTTAATTCCAAATTAATTTCTTTGCTTTACATCGGAGCTATTTGATTGAAAAATATTTCTTTAAAAATGTATCTCTTTGGTTAATTTTTTTTATCACTAAAAATTAAATTATTAAATTTTTGGTTGGAAAATTATCTTCCTTAGTTGAAAATTCATCTCTTTGGTCAAAAACTCAACTATTCTAGTTGAAGATTCATCATCAATTTAACTCATTCCAATTGAATATTTCATAGTTTTATTTGAAAATTCATCTGTTCGGTTGAAAATTAATGGATTTAACGTAAAGTTGAATTATTCAAATTATCAAATGTTCAACAAAATAGTTGAATTTTCAAAACAAATGGTTGAATTTTCGACCTACAAAGATAAATTATCAACCAAAAATTGAAAGTTGAATTTTCAGTTAGAAAGTTAATTTTCAGCCAAAGAGATGAATTTTCAAATAAAATGATGGAACTTTCAACTGGATTGCTCAAATTTTCAGTTAAAGAACTAATTCCAAACACAAATTTTCCAAAAATAGGTATATTTTCAGATTGAAAAATTAATTTTTCAACCAAAAAAAAGTGAGTTTTCAAGAAAGTAGTGACAATTTTAACCTACTAGGTGAATATTCCACTATGGCGATGAATCATCAACTGGAATAGATGAATTTTAAACCAAAAAGATATAGTTAAATTTTGAGTTCAAGAAATCTATTTTCAATCAAAAAGAAAAGAATTTCTAACTGAAATACTTAAATTTTCAGTTAGAAAAAGTAATTTTTAACCAGAAAGAAAATAATTTCGAAGAAATAGGGTAATTTTCAACGAAAGATATGAATTTTCATTAACAGTTATGAATCTTTAACCCAAAAAATTATTTTTCAACAAAGGAATTCAATTTTGAAAAAGGTAGTTGAATTTCCAACCAGAATCAGTAGTTTTCTACCAAAAATACGAATCTTCAATCAAATACTTGAATCGTAAAATGAAAAATATAAATTTTCAACCAACTAGGTAAATTTTTTGATTAAAAAAAGTGAAAATTGTCAACAAGAAATAGAACAGCTAAATATATAGCTTATCAAATGAATTTTACAACAACAAAAAGAATTCGCACCAACATATTCGAATTTTCAACGCAAGTGATGAATTAAAAAAAATGATGAACCGCGAATTGGAATACTTGAATTTCCAACCGAAGAGATGAATTTCTAACTAAAATTGTGGAGTATTCAACTAACTAGCTCGAATTATTAGTAGAAAGAAATTAATAAGTAACAAAAAAAAAAATTTGTTACAAAATACTTAAATTTTCAGTTTGAAAATTCGATTTTCCAAGAAAATATATACTTTTTCAATTTAAGAGGTGATTTTTCAATAGAAATGATAAATCGTAAAAAATTAATTTTTAACAAGGGAGTTCGATTTTCAATCAAGTAATTGAATTTTCTACCAAAACAGACGAATTTTCAAAAAAATACATGATTTTTTAAACCAAATACTTAAATTTCCAAATAAGAAGATAATTTGTCGACCAAATAGTTACATTTTGTAAGAAAAAAGAGAAATTTCGATTAGAGAAATGTTCAGAAAAATAGTTGAATTTCCTATCCTCAAAGAGGAATTCTCAATCAAAACGTCAAATTTTCAACAAAATACATTATTTTCAAATAAATAGTTAAATTTTGGATTAAAAAAGATGAACTATTAGTAAAGGAAATGTTCAACATAATAAAAAAAAATTAATATGAAGCTTCTTTTATAAATAAAAAAATTGATATCCAGTTTTATATTACAACTGTACAAAAAATTAGTCACGCTCTCGAAAAAAAATTTCCAGACTTCAGCAAAAAATTCCCCAAAATCTTCAGATTTGTCCAGGTGAGTAGACACGCTGATTAATATATTTATATATGCACTTACAAAAAGAGGGTTCGTGCAACAATCTATTTTGTTCAGCAGAGAAGAAATTTAAGAACAATTTTTTTCCCTCTGGGGAATGAAAATTCCAGGACCATTAGGAAAATTAAAGGAATTTTCTCAGTTTTTTCAGGTAGAAAAAAAATTCAAGGATCTTTCCAGGTTTTCGAGGATTTCCAGGATGCTGGACACCCTGATTTTACTATTTTGTAAAGCTTTAGCAGTTCCGAGCCCTGGGGATGTCCTGAAGACGTCTCTAGACATCCTCAATTTTTGTGCCCACTGGGGAGTGGTACTAAATTGAGACAGCTGGTGGGAATCTAGATTCATTTGTTCTACATCAAAGGTAATAGCATGAAGTTATCCTATTAAAAAATAGGACACGCAAAAAATGCTGACGCAAAAAAAACTCTAGTTTTTGCAGTAAAGTGAGGATTTGGCTCACCATCACCAGGATTTGTAATGGAAGTAGGCGTTCGGATTGGGCTGGTTGGGTTGGAGCTTGGAGGACTTCCTGATTGCTGAGGTATTTCGCGTAGACTAGATGTGGCCATGCCAGATTGAATTGCATCACCTTGAGAAGAAGCTTGGCCTCTCGTCCTGATAGATCTTAGACCTACATTTGACGAGTATCAAATAAAATTATTATTACAAGGGGTCGATTACTTTCACTTAGCGTGCACGAGGAATATGTTCTCAAAGAATACTTTGGAATACCTGAAAATATATTGGCACATTCGGGAATACATATATCTCTGAATACAATGAATACTTGGAATATATAAGGTAAAGGTACCTATGATGAAACATGTCCCAATTATAAAACAGTCCAACAAATAATTTGATTTATAAACAATTTAAAAGTATATTTTTGAGTTTAAATTATTATATGAATAAGTGTGGAAGTTAGGCTTTTCATCTCTACAAAAAGCAAGTACACGGGGAAAGAACTCCGGGGTTTAGCGTAAGAGAGTTAAAGGTATTAACGCAAGAGCCTCCACGGACTTTTTCGGTGAGTCTTCTTGCAATTTGCCTTTAGGCCACGCCTTCTGCCAGTTGACACGTTCGCACCACGAACGCAGGAGGCGTGGCCTAAAGGCAAATCGCAAGGAGACTCACCGGAAAAGTCCGTGGAGGTTCTTGGAAATTTCACTCGCACTCTTGGAATTAATGCGTGACAAATGTTAACGCGCTGATGCCTAGATTTTTCTCTCCGTGTAGGGTTCTGAAATTCTAAAGACTAAAAAATAATTTTAATCATGTAACCTACCAACTCGGAAAAATTGACTACCATTTATCCGAGTCAGATGGCTTGATACCTGAGGGGCTGATAGCAAAAGCGTCCTAAAAAGAGAGTCGAATTTTTATGAATGAAAATAAAAATTTCCACTGTTTGACTTCAAAGCTCTCAAAGGCAGAAACTTAAACATTCATTTGAGATAAAAAGATGAAAAATATGTGTTTTACCAAAAAAAAAAATCAAATTCGTTTTTGGCTTTTATTTTTGAAATTTTTGAAATAGAATTAAACTCGCAAAAATAGGCAATATCGACAAAAATCTCAAAATTTTCAACCCCTCCATTCGGTCATATCTGGCTATATAGAAAATTCGATAACAATTATCTATTGTTATTTTTACTAAAAATGTTATGAAACAATTTTTCTTGTTAATAATAATTGATCGTAATTCAAGTGTTTCAAAAAATTTCAAAAATTAGTTGTTAAGAGTTGATTACGTGTTAAAAGAACAACGTTAAAATGTTGAAAATAGCCAGAAAATGAATTTGTTAATTAATTTTGTTTTATTAATCATAAATTGTTATTGATTAATAGCAATAAATGGTTGATCAATAATTTCTTGTTAATTCTTGGGTAAAAAGTCGAATTTTTTAGTTCATAAATACATGAGATAATACAAATTTGTCACAAAAATTGTTCTTAAAAATAATAACTGTCGATTGTCATTGAAATATCCTTAAAAGTTTATAAATTAGTTGATAACATTTGATTACTTATACTTTCAGTGGAACAAATTAATTTTGAACCAAAATCAATTTTCAGATGAAATTACGAATCTTCAACTGGAATAATTGAAATTTGAACAAAACAGATAAATTTTCAAGTAAAATGATGAATCTTCAAATGAAATGGTTGAATTTTCAACCAAAAAGATAAATATTCAACCACAAAGAATAATTCTCTACAAAAAAAAAAACGAATTTTCAACACAATATATGAATTTGAAACCAAGTTGTTGAATTTGCAACTGAAAATGATGCATTTTAAACCAATAGCTGAATTTAAAAAAAATAGCAAAGAATTTTCAACAAAAAATAGAATTGTTAAACGTTAAGTTAAACAAATTGATTTTCAAGAAAAAAAAACGGATTTTCAATCAAACAGTTCAATTATCAACCAATGTGATGAATTTTCAACTAAAATGATGAATCTTCAACTGGAATAGCTGAATTTCATACCAAAAAGGTACACAAAATAGTCACCAGATATTTCAATTTTTGAATAAAAAAGATCAATTATCAATCAAACCGTCAAATCGTCGTCCAAAAAAGATACCTTTTCAACCAAAAATAGATTAGTTAAATTTTCTCTTTGAAAAAACTAATTTCTAAAAAAAGCGAATTTTCAAAAAAAGTGTTGAATTTTCAACTGAAATAGTTCAATGTTGTACGTTTAGTCTCAAAAAGTTAAACTTTTAGTTAGAAAAATTGATCCTCAACAAGGTCGTCAAATTTTCAATCAGAGATAAATTTTCAATTAAAATGATGAATCTTAAACTGGAATATTTGAATTTCATACCAAAAAGGTACACAAAATTTTCACCAAATATTTCAATTTTTGGATAAAAAAGGTCAATTATCAATCAAACCGTTAAATTTTTGTACAAAAAAGATACATTTGTAACCGAAAATAGAATAGTTAAATTTTCGGATTAAAAAATATTATTTATAGAAAAAAATTGTCACCAAAAATAGTTGAATTTTCAACTGGAATAATTAGATTTTCAGTAAGAAAAATTGATTTTCAACAACGTCGTTAAATTTTCAATCAGAGATGAATTTACAATTCAAATGATTAATCTTCAACGAAATGAATTAATTTTTAACAAGAGAGTTACACTTTTAACGATGAGGTTAAATTTTCAACTAAAAAAGATGAATTCTCAACAAAAAATGTAATATTATTGAAATTTCAACCAAATATTTTAATTTTAAATAAAAAACAATTTAATTGAAAAATACTTGAAGTCAAAGATTTTTTATTAAAAGTTGGTTGAGGCAAATAAAAATGCAATACTTTATATTTCAACCGAAAAAGATTTTGCTTTTAATTAAAAAAACAGTTGAAGTAAAAAAAAGAATTTTCAACAAAATTTTTGACATCTTAACCAAAAAGGATAATTTTTAACAATATTTGTTCTTCATCGTGAATATAATTTTCTACCGAAAAACCCGCATTTTGAACAAAATGCATGAAATTCAAACCAAACGGTTCAATTCTTGACAAGTTAGTTCAACTTTCAGCCAAATGGTTGAATTTTCACCTGAAAAAAATGAATCTTCAACAAAAGACATGAATTTCCAACAAAGAAGTTAAATTTTGAAGCAATAAATGACTTTCAGAAAATTCTTGAATTTTGTACAAAGTAGAATAATTTTTAACCATATAATTATATATAATATAATTATCAGTTGAAAAAAAAATTCAATAAAATAGTTGAATTTTCAAGCAAATTGGAAGAGTTTTCAAACGAAAATGACAAATTTTCAATAAGGGAAGATTTCTCAGTTAAGAAAGGACCAAATTGAAACCAAATTTTGGAATTTTTCAAGTCAAAAAGAGATATTTTCAACCTGATAACATGAATTGTCAATAAAGAACATAATTTTTAAACAAAAAATTCACTTTAAACCATATCGTAGAACTGAAAACTAAAACGGATGACTTGCAAACAAAATCATTGAACTTTCAATACAAAAATACAAATTTTCTACACAATACATGTCTTTTCAACTGAAGAAGATCAATTTCCAACCAAAAATTGTATTTTGACATTCTCAACACAAAAAAATTAATTTAAATCACATAAAAAAAATTCTAAAAAATTTTTAGTTGAATTTTTAACCAAAGAGATAAACTTTTAACTAAACTGATGCATGATCAAACAAAAAATAAATTTGTGTCAATCAAAAATTATTTTTACAAAAAAAAAAATCGAATTTTCAACAAAGTAGTTACATTTTTCACCAAACGACAAAGACAAACTTCAACCAAAAACTACCTAGTTAAATGTATATTTGAAAAAATTAATTTAAAAAAACGAAACGCTAAGAACATGGTTTAATGTTCAGCCAAAATATTTTCAACTAAACTGAAAAATCTTCTACCAGGAAAATTAATTTTTTTCAAGCTAGCTGGAGTTTCAACCTAGTAGTTTAATTTTAAATTAAAAAAGATAAATTTTCAACGGAAAATGTGATAGTTAGATTTCTAGTTCAAAACATAGTTTTGAAAAACACAAAATAATTCTGTTCCAAAATTTAGTTGAATTTTCAATAAAATACATGCATTTTTTACTAACCTTGTGGAGTTGTTGAAACTGAAAAATCATCGACAGCATGTTGTCTTTGAGAAGGATTTACAGGCTTGCCAATCGTAGGTATTTTAACACTCAAACTACGTGAATATTTATTTAACTCCCGATATGAAGCCTTGGTATCCGGATCTTCAACAACTTCCTTCTTCACATTTTTTCTTTTTGGATCGCTTCCTGATTCTGTAAGAAGACTGCTGATATATACAAAACTCATCATATCTGATCCAAACGATCTATAGGCGTTGATCCAAGATCTACATTTTGAAAGTATCAAAACAATCGTTATTACGAGGGTTAATAATAAATAAAATATTGTCGAAGAATACCTTGGAATACTTGAGAATATATCGGCCCATTTGGGAATATCTGTGAATACAAGGAACACTTGGAATATATTTGAAGTTCTTGTTATACGCGGCTCGCGTATAGCGAGACTTTTTTATTGGTAGGCTTAAAACACTCTCGAAGACAACGTTTATTTATTCAGTAGGCAACCATCTTGAAATTGGAATAACTAGTAATTCGACCTGCGAGTAGAGAGATGAGTAGAGAGAGAAATAGGTACTCCGTGAAGTTACGTCAGCAGTGACGTCAGCCAGGCGGCAGAGCAAGTAGAGGCGAGAGTCGCCAGTATAGCGCTCGCGAAACTCGACGCGCGCATCTCCCTCCAACGATTTTATACCCTCTCCGCTCGACTCTCACGTAACGCCCATGCAGCCTCTCCGTTGAAAGGGGGCGCACGGGCCCAGAATGGCAGAAGTGTTTGAGAGCTGGTAGCCAGAACCGTCACACTAAACCCTACAGCTGGAAGCCAGCCCTAGGTACCTACAGATGGTAGCCAGCCAGGCTTCACGAGCAAGCCATTGCCGTGATTAACCAAGTACATACGCAATCTACACATCTCTCTCTCGATCGGTAAAACACCTCCAATTGGAAGCCAACCAGAGGCCAATTGACGTCACACCTCACTGACCCTCCTGTGAGGACGAACTCTACAATTAAGAACTCTGACTCTCTGTAAAATCATGGTGAATAAAGATCAGGAATAAAAGTCAAAGTAAACATACATTTTTCTTGTTACTTCAGCCCCCCCACCCTTTTCCTCCGCTAACGGGCTAGCTGGCATACCAGCCCACCTGTTTCTGCTGAGACAGCTGGTATACCAGCCATTTCAGCCGACACACTGACTAACTTCATACCTTTCCCACTTACTTACGAATTGAATCTACGCTAATCAAATTCCTTTCAGTAGAAAATCGAAATCAAAGAACACCTTTTAAACTTGCTATCACTTTCTATCTTAGGAAATAGATACATCAATCCCCTTTTCCACCTCCCTCGGTATTCATCCTCTCACTTCCTTCTCTGGTACTCTCCAGATCACTCTTCCATCCGCTATCTCTTTCGATCCTATGAAATAGATACATTACACCCTCCGCTCACCTCCCTCGAAATCTATCAACCATATATCCCTCCTTTACACAAATGGCAACATTTCCTTTCACCCCCTCCTATGGTTCCCCCACTTCTTCGGTCTCTTATTATCTATTGAGGTAATTCCTTCTCACTTCCTGTTAGTCGAGAAAAATTAAATTATTCCCGACGAATATCCTTCTCACTACTTTCAACGAATTACAAATTAATTTTCAAAGAATAATTCGAAATACTTGAGAAAAAATCGGCAAAAAATTGTTTTTGTTTTCTTTAAATTTTTTTTCTTCCAATTTTTATAGTTCACTTCGTTCACTTGAAAACTGTGACCTGTTAGTGGGAGGTGGTATTCGTGAATCAGGACATCATTTTCCGAGGTGCGTGATTCGGACTGACGGTAAAGGTAAAGCTTGGATACGGGTATTGAATTTATTGGGGAAAGAGATGAAGGTGACCCCAGGAATTACCGTTGCTCGCGGAGGAAAATACGAATAAAAGCCGCCAAAATCGCGAACGGTAAATGACATTCCGGTTAACTTGAGCGAGCTGAACACGGATCTCGAGGGTGAAGAAGCTGAACGTGTTCTAGAGTTCGTGAACTAGTACCAAGAACCTAGTGGCTCGAAATACGAGTCAGATTGGACGCACAAATGTCATGGAACTGGACATTGAATTAGAGAACGAGAAGCCTGTTTTCTATCGGCCGTATCGATTTTCTTACAGTGAGAGGGAGCAGACGAAGGCCATGATCCAGGAATTGAAGAAGTGTGACATCCTGGAGGACTCTCTTTCGCTGTATGCTAGCCCAATGTTGCTGGTCAGGAAGCCGAGCGGAGAAGTTCGCATGTGTGTCAACTACAGGGCGCTGAACAAGCAGACCATCGACCGATTTGTTATTACAGCAAAAAAACGACGAAAGACGAGTCAAAATATCACTCTGATGAGTTGGAGGCTCTGGCTATAGTTTGCGGTGTAGAACGTTTTCGCGTTTACGTGCTAGGGATCAAAAACGTTATAAGAACCGATTGTAACAGTTTGAAAATGCTGGAAAACAAAAGTGATCTAAATCCGCCAATAGGGCGTTGGTATGTGAGACTATCGGAATATCAATATCGGATCGAATATTTGAAAGGCGTAAACGACGTGATAGCTGACGGGTTAAGCAGAAATCCCGTGGAACCAGGCCAAAAGCTGGAACTCGTAGGATTACCGATTATGGGCGTAAAAGTTACTACGGATTGGATCACCGCGATGCAAAGGGATAGCGATGAAATTCTGAGCAGATGCGACAAACTCGAGGAGAGCGACCAAGCTACACATGAAAAGTTCACGATGGTCAATGCGCGCGTGTACCGAGTTTCAAAAGGTAGATTTCGTTTGTATTCACCAATGGATTTAAGACATGAATTAGTCGCGGAAGCAAATTGCGGCCTCGCGCATCTTGGTGTTGATAAAACATACGGTAAATTGAAAGAGACATATTATTTCCCAAAAAGGCGCGAGTACGCGGAAATGTACATAAAGCGTTGCATAAACTGCCTGTAATATAAAAAACCGAGTGGTAAAAAGCCAGGATTTTTACATCCACTGTAAAAAGGGAATGTACCGTTTGAAAGTGTGCATATCGATCATGCCGGGCCATTTGTAACAACGGAAAATGGCAATAAACACGTGTGCGCGATAATTTGTGGGTTTAGTAAATATACCGTGTTAAAAACCGTAAAAGACTTGAGTTGCGCCGAGACTTTATGCACGGTGAGAGGCTTTATGTCACATCACGGTAAACCCGAGCGTATCATCAGTGATCGAGGAACCGCTTCCACTGCCGCGGATTTTGAGGAATTTTGTCATGAAAACGGCATACAGCAAGTCATAATCGCAGCTGGCACTCCGCGCGGAAACCGGCAAGTAGAGAGACGAAACCGCGTTTTGCCCACGTGTTCAGCTACTATCACCGAAGACGAAGAGGATAGGGATTGGAACAAAAAGTTACTCGACGTGCAGTGGGCGATAAATAACAGCGAGCACCGAATAACGAACAGAACGCCGTACGAGATAGTATTCACTCATATAATAGCCGGACGATTAGATAACCCTCTGACGAGGGAAATAATTGATTTGAATAGAGAAATAGGATCAAAAGAACCGAAAGAACTGGTCGAAGACTTGTTAGAAGTAAATAGAGAGAAAATGCAAGAACCGTTTGATAAGAAACGTAAGGAAGCGTACGCGTATAAACCGGGCGATTTAGTTTTAGTCGTAAGTAACCGTTCCGCGGCTACTGGGGAGAGTCGCAAACTTCTGGAGCAAAAGAAAGGTCCATACTAAGTAGTGTGGGTTTTGAGAAATGACAGATATGTAGTTCCAAACATAGAGGGAGGAAAACAGAGCCCAAAACCATACGAGGGAATTTCGTCAGCCGAACGACTAGAATTAATTCCAAAACAGCGTGAGTAATTGTATAATCGCAGGGATAGACATAAGTATTTTTGTAATAAAAAATCAAGTGTCTAAAATATAATTACATACAAATATGATTGTTGAGAAATGTAGAACGTATGAATGGAAGAATCTGTATGGGCAATGCTGATAGATGGATTGTAAAGGCGTGAATCTTTGACGAGGGCGTCAAACAGTCAGATGGCCGAAATCGTAGTAATATTTTCTACGAATATTTGAAAATAGTGGAGAAGAATGTTTTTCATGATAAACCGAGATGGGGTGTACGTACCGGTTTGGTTTAATTGGGGATTAAGTTTATGGTCAGGAGCTGAATTTACTCAGGCAGTTTTCAAAAGTATAAGAAAGAGCCAAGAAGACCAAACTATCCTTCACCCAGATGGCTAGTTTAGACTTCAGTTTAGGATATTGTAAAGTTATGTTACAGTTCATTATTATTGAAACTAGGGTGTTTGTTCAACATATCGGAAAATAGATATCCAGAAACTTTTGTACGAAATTACGTATAAGAGAAAGTAAAAATTGATGAATGCGCAAGAGTTATTATTTGCTTTGTGTGAGATTTAAATTTCAGTTAACGTTTACCGAAGATGTTTATACATAAATCCATCTTGGGTTGTAGCTTAGGATGCACGTGATGTTTTTTTATTTTCCTCAGCCGTTGATTTAGAACGATTTGACTCGTATGCGAATCATTTCATTCTATGAAATAAGAAGCCTATTATGTTATTCACAACAACAAAAATTCTATCGACAGTTACACTACGTTAAGCAGAATAAAGCTATGCTTATTTTAACACCGGCTACAGATTTTTGATTTCAAAAAATCATAATTTTAGATTAGGTTACCCCTCGCCAGAGGTTATACCCCATCGGGAGGGATGCAAAATGATTGATGATGCGGATTCCGTCGCGGAGTTATAATATCATGTGTAAATTGTCCGAATCGCCGTGAAATACGTTAAAATATGTGAAAATATTTGGAAAAATTTGGAAATATTTTGGAATGCTCAGGAATATTTGGAAATACTATAGATTGTAGAATGTCTAGAATATCAAGAATATCTGGTAATGCATAGGAAAATTGACGGAAAGATGGGAATATTTGGAGAGTATATGAGGAATATCGAAGTGGTCCACTTCTCGGATTATTATTACGATACTTACCAATTTCTTTGAATAAAAGAAAGGCAATGAGCACAAGAGCCCCGAAAAGAGGTCTCATTTTTTGTATCGACGAAACTGACTCTATACAAATTTCATACAAGACAACTTATGATTTTTCCGGAATCCATAAGCTAATATACATACTAGCCGACTGACATTAGTGGGGGTATTTACACTTCATAAAGGCTTTTCGGCTTCGGGGAGAAATCTTTTTTTTTATCTCCAATATAGTAACAAATATTGTTAAAAACGAACCGTCGCGCTGATGACACTTATTGACCGAACTCTTCGCTACTTTTTCTGTTTGAATTAAAAAACTTTTCCGTGCAGGTGTTCAATGTTTCGTGACTGCGTCATGAATTTGAGAGTGACGCGTCACTAAAATAAATATTTGTATACCAAATTCTTCATCTCAGACAACGCACATCTGTAAAAATCGGAAAGACTTGTCCCTAAAATATCATACGCACATGTTTGGAAAAAGCGAAATTTAAAAATTTTTTAAGTCTTTTCTCAACCCCGCCACCAAAAATGTGGTAATTTTTCAGGAAAATATGAAAATGAGATTAATGTTGATGGAATATTTAACTCAATATAAAATGCTTTAAATTCCTAAGATTTTAGGTCGAGATATTTTGCATTTTTAATACAATAATTGCATTTATAACAACAAAATATTTTCAATCAAATATTCGAATTTTCAACAAAGAAATTAATTATCAACTAATTTTTATCATCAAGGACCAAATAGTTGAACTTCCAGGTAGAAGAGACGAATTTTCAACATCATGATTGTACTTTTAACGAAATTCTAACATTTTTAAGCCAAAAAGACGAAATTTCTAGAAGAAACTTAAATTTTAAACTAAAAAGCTGATTTTTAACCAAAAAATATGACTTTTTTACAATCCAACATTCATTTTCAATCCACAAGGACGAATAAAAAAATTTGGATTTTCAAAAAAATGACTTTATTAAATAGTTCAATTTTCAACATAATAATTAATTTTGTATCGAAATAGTTGAATAACCATATAGTTTATGAATTAACCATAAGTCGCAGTTTTTAAAAAAAATTTCCACTTTTTGTCCATTTTCCGATTATTGTTAATAATATTCTTTCTGAATAATTTTTCACTTGAACTAAGTTAACATTCAACTCATTTCGACGAAAATAATTGTTTAAACAAATTATTATTGTTCATAGCTATCTTTTTTTATATTAATACTAGATAGTCGCGGTTTTTTCTAAAATTTTTAACGTTCGGTCGCTTTTCAATTATCGTGAAGTAATAATTAATTCAAGTTTCAATTAATTAAACAAAATTTTATCTAAAATGTTGAGTTTTTCAGTTATAAAGACGAATTTTTGAAAAAAGTTGAATTGACAATTCGAAAATATGCATTTCCTATAAGAATAATCGAATTTTCGACTGAAAAAGACGAGTTTTCAACAAAATAAGTGAATTTCTAACTGAAAAAAATGAACTTCGTAGAGAAAATAAAATAGCTACATTTTTAATTTGAAAAGTTTATTTTCAACAAAAAATAAAAATTTTTCAACCAAATTTGTTAAATTTTTAAGTAAATAATTCTATAACCGATTAGAATATATTTCAATCAAAAGAATGAAATTTCAACCAAAAATGAATAATTTGTAACAAAATGTATGAATCTTTTAAACAAATATTTTAATTTTTAATAGAATTTTCAACCAAAATTTGACAGAAAAAAACATATATATTTCCAAATAAAAGGATTGAATGTATATAAAAACAATTTTCAACGAAATATGAAATAGTTGAATTTGTAGTTTAAAAAAATTAATTTTCATTTTAAAAAAATAATTTTCTATCGAAAAAGTATAATTTTCAACAGAGTACATGAATTTTCAAACAAATGTTTTAATTTTTGATTGAGTTTTTAAGCAAAAATGTTAATTTTCTACCAAGAACAGAAAAATTTGCAACAAAATAAATTGAATTTTCAATTAAAAAAGATCGACTCTCAACAAAAAATAGAATAGTGCAATTTTTAGTTGAAAAAATAATTTTCTGAACAAATAAAATATATTCACAGCAGAATAATTGAATTTTCAACCAAATAAATTAATTCTCTACCAAAAAGATTCAATGGCTATAGAAAAAAAATTTCGACAAAAAATTAAGTTAAATTTTTTGTTTAGAGAATTGATTTTCAATAAAAACACTAACTTTTTAACAAGGAAAAATTAGTTTTCAATTAAAAAAATTATTTTATACCAAAAAAGGATAATCTTTAACAAAATAGATGAATTTAAAAATGAATATAAGTGTTATTGTTATTACGAACAATTGATATGTTCATCAAAAACTATTTTACTATTCGATTAAAAACTGTATTGATAACAAAAAAATGTGAATTTTCTATCTCAATAATTGACTTTCTCATGTAAAAGAAATTTTTTTTAACCAAATAAGTGAATTTTCAACTTGAAAAGATCAATTTTCTAGCAAAAATGAAGTTGCTACATCTTTCGTTGAAATTAAAAAAAAAAAAAAAATGTATTTTTAACAAATAATGCATCTTCAAAAAAAAAAGCATATTTAAAAAAAAAAAAAAAAAAAACATGTCACCAATTAGGTGAACTTTCAACCAAAAAAATGAATGTTCTATAAAAAAATGACCAATTTTCAACTAAAAACATACATTTTAAACAAAGAATAGAATAGTTTAATTTCCAGTTGGAGAAATAGTTTTTTAAACAAGTAAAATGAATTTTCAACAAAATAGTTAAATTTTCAGCCGAACATATGAAGTTTCAACCGAAAATATGTAATGGCTATAAGAAAAATTTAACGA
>CAKNXH010000890.1:48139-66722 GCA_932178445.1 Andricus quercusramuli
CAACTAAAAAACCTAAATTTTCAACAAAGTATAGAATAGTTTAATTTTTAGTTAGAAAAATAAGTTTTTAACTAAATAAAATGAATTTTCAATCGAACAGATGAATTTTTTACCAAAAAGATTAAATTTGTATGAAAAAGAATCTTGATAAGAAATTGAATTAAATTTTTAGTTTGAAAAATTAATTTCCAATAAGAAAAAACTATTTTTTAACCAGAGAAATGAAATAAAATACATGAATTTTGATTAAGAAGGTTAATTTTCTACCAAAAATAACAAACTTTCAACAAAATAGATAGATTTTTAACTAAAAAAGATAAGTTATCAACGAAAAATAGATTAATTGAATTTACAGATAGAGAAATAATTTTTCAAGCAAATAACTTAAATTTTTGTAAAATTATTTGAATTTTCAAGGTAACAAATGAATTCTCTACCAAAAAGATTGAATGTCTATAAAAACATTTTTAAACAAAATTTAGATGACTTTTCAGTTAAAAAAAAATTATTTTCAAGCTGATTCAATGTACATATTGATGTAAGAATTACGATAACAAAGTAGAATATAAAACAATACTTCATTAATTGTTGATAAGTGTGAGTTGCGGAAGCTTGCATAATGATTTAACCTTCTATTAGTATACGTTCAACTTATATTTTGGTCTATAAAATTTAAATACCTGACCAAATGTTTATAACTATGTAATTGTTTAAGTAATTAGTTTATTTCAAAAATTAGGAAAAAATCAAGATATACTTTAGCAATTGTCATTGCAATTTCTTTTCGACTGATAGTTATATTTATAATAGAGGCACAATTTTTAATAACAATGTAATTGTTTAAAAAATTACTTTCGAAAAAAATGAAAAAAATAGCTAAGAGATATCGCTGAGTTGCATCCAGGGCTGTTTTTAGTTTTTTTCGGTATTATTTATAATTAATAATAAATTGATATTCATATTACACAATTGAAGAATGTTGAGAGCAATATATTTTTCAAGGATGTTTGGTGATTATTTAAAAAATTTTATTTTTTTGAATAATTTTTTCCTCTATAAAGCGAAAAAAGTTATTATTTTCTGGAATTAATGACGAAATTAATGGATGTTGTGAGTAATATTTTTTAAAAGGATATTCAGCAATTTTTCAAACAATTTCAATTTGTTTAAACACTTTTAACACACAATTAACGAATGTTAGAAGCAATATTTTTTTGTTCAAGATATTTTGCAACTATTTAATTTTCTCATCTCGGAAAGTATATCCTATACTGTTAACACAATAATAATTTGTTTGAAAATTATTTATTTTATTTATAATTTATTTATAATTTCACGTGATTTCGCACGATTTCAGGGAGACAAAATTATTTAAAAAAATAGAATTTATCTTTTTCATTTAAAAATACAAGCATTCATTAAGAAAGGTCAAAGGTTAATTTTATAATGAATTTTCCGCGAAAGAATTGGATTTTTTAATCAAAGAGATTAATTTTAAACTAAAATTATAAATTGTCAGCGAACAAGTGAACTTTTAATATCTGAGTTTAACAGAGAAGTGGAATTTCAACAAAAAAATATAACAGTTGAATGCTAACTAGTACATTGTTTATTTAAAAAAAAGAGTTAAATTCATCCTAGCAGATGAATTTTTAATAAAACGGTTCAATTCTAAGTAAGAAAAAACCTTTTAAGTTTAAATTAAACATTTGAAATTTCAATGAAAGTGAATTAAATTTTTTAATATATTTAGGCCTGTTTCACGATTTGAAAAAATAAAAAAATATATTATAAATTTTCGGAAAGCTTTTAAAGTTGAAAAATATTTCTATGCATTGAAAAACTTCTGAACTTCCTGAATAAATTTGGAACTGACTCAAGTTATTTCTAAACTTGTCTTGAAATCTACTTCAAATATTCTTGTGAATATTGAGAAATTTATTTATTATCCTGAAACTTTTCAAAATATTAAAAAAAAAACTTCAAGATTTTATTTTGGTATCTTCAAAAATTTTCATTTTTTTTCAAATATTGTTAAATTTTTAAGTCTTTCCAATTTTTTCTCGAAGCTTCAAAATATCTCTAAAAATGGTTTGAATTTTTCCTAACATACTTTTGAAAAAACCCGTAAAATTAAAAAAACTGCCTAAAAATCTTTCACATTCCTGTTGTGCAATTTTGGAAATCTTCTGGCATGTTTTCAAATTTTTCTAAATCTTCTTTTGAAATAAACTTGGTAAAATACAAAATCCTGTTAAATTTTCCCAGAGATCTAAATAAAATTTTCTTATTCTCTTAAAATCTTCCAAACTTCTTAAAAAGCTTCTGAATCTTTTGTTTGAAATCATCAAAAATCTAAATTTTGAAAACTTTTTTTGATAATCTTCTGAATTTTAACATTATAGTTGTATGTTTTAAAAACGTCTAAATATCTCTTGAACTTATTCGAATTTTTTCTAAAATTTTGTGATCCTAAAAATTGCAAAATTTTACTCTGAAATATTCTACATTCTTTTCAGAAACTTCAGAAAATTGTTCGGAATTTTCAAAAATCTTCTTGCATATTTTCTTAATATTACGTTTTTGAAATAAAAAATCGATTGAAATTGTTCCTGAACTCCTAAGAAGAAAAGTAGAAGAAATTAACTAATTACTAGTGAAATATCTAATGTTAAATAAAATGATTCAGAGCTGTATATACAATTTTTTGGAAAATTAAAAATTTTGATAACGTGAAAAATGGAAGAATATAACAAGACTACGTCATAGTGTAAAATTTTTAACTTTATTGAAACAATAATAGGGCCATATTGAAACAGTTAACATGACCTAGTCTATTTTCAAGATTTGCCTTAAGATTTTTTGAACAAAGTTAAGAAACGTAAAAAATTTTCAAATCTCAGAAATACAATGAATCAATATTTTAATTAGTTATGCATATTTAGGATCCTCATACCCTTCTTTCCAAAAGTATTCTGATTTCAATTTTTAAAAATTTTTTTCCGGTAGAATATCTTCTTAATTTTCCATGGCAAATTGCAATTATTTAGCAAACTTTGAGAAAATAATTTGCCTTAAATATTCCTTACAGATTCGATTAGCAAAAAGTTAGCAAAATACATGAATTTTCAAAAAAATAGTTTTATTTTTCAAGTGAATTAATTTGAAAAATCAAGTTCCAACAAAGCATACAATAGTAACATTTGAATATGGATAAGTTAATTGACAATCTGAACAGAAAAACAATTATCAACAGAATATTTGCATCAACCAAAGATATTAATTTTTGATTAAAATTATGAATCATCAACAAAAAATGGATTTTTAATGTTTAGTTCAAGTGTCCATGAAGTAGTTGAAGTTTTAACCAGAAGTGATGAATTTTCTACTAAATTCAGAAATCTTCAAGAACAATCAAATTAATTTTCAACAAAAACATTCAACCAAGTAGTTGAGTTTTTAGCTAAAAAGATGAATATGCAACCAAGAAGATTGATTCTCTAAAGACAAGAAGTTTTAACAAAATACGGGAAATGTTAGCTAGATAGTTGAAGTTTCAGAAAACAAAAATAATTTTTCAAATAAAAATATGAATTTATATTCCAAAAACGGAATAGTTACATTTCAAGTTAAAAAATTCATTCTCAACAACAAAAAAAAGGCATTTGTAACAAAATATTGAAATTTTTACCAAATATATAGATTCTTGAATGAAGTGATGAATCTGTAACAAGAAAATTGATTTTGAACAATGTTGTTCTGCTTTCAACCAAAAAAGTTCAATTCTCAACCGAAAATGTGATAGTCCACATATATTTTATTGAAAAAGAATTAAAATTAAAATAAAGAAAAAAGGTGAATTTAAAAAAACAAAACAATCTTCAACAAAATAGTTGGAAGCATCACTAAAACAGATTCATTTTCAACGAAGCATTTGCATTTTTTACCAAAAAAGTTGAAATAAAATTGCTTTTTTAATTGCCATTATAAATTGATAATTTTATTTCGGTACATATGCATTCTATTCTTTTGTATTCTAAAGTAAAAAATATCCATCTACAGCGAAAACTAAAATAATATAAGCAATTTTTGGTAAATAATGGGATTAAGGGATAGCTAAATTTTTTTAAATCCTGACATCATTCAGGGTATAAGCTTATAGGAAAATGATAATAACGACTAAAAAAATCCACTTTTTATAAAAAATTTTTTATTATATTCATAGCAATTCAAAATTCATAAGATATTTAACATATTAATATTTTTAATAAAATACTTTTCCAGTGTTTAAGTACTCAAGGAGATATTCCTGTAACAACATTTTTTGTCAAATAACGCTTTTATTTGCTGGATTTTATTTACCCAATAATCTACATCTGAAGCTTTGTTAACTTATTACTTACGGGGTGGCCGCTGGACCAATAACCGGGAAATGACCGGGAAAAACCGAAGAATGGCAGTGAATTTATTTTTTCACAGTGAATTTCACAAATTTTTGGAAATACAATCCATCAAATCATTTGGAATATCACGGCTCCCGTTTTTGGTACCGATCGTGAGAGAACTCTTTCGTGTCAAGTGTTGGGTTTTTTGTCCTTGGTAAAGGGAGTCACTGATGCCAATACTGGCGCCTTTTGCTACTGCGCTTGCCTTTGGGCCGCGCACTGGTTGGCCGCAGTTGGTGCGCAATTCTAAATTGGAATTAAAAACACTTCATGTAATGAACATAAATCATTATTGAAAAGTGCACAAGAATGTATGTAAATTGTACAACTTCTGATTTTGGACTTCCTAAATGAAATGTTTTGTGAAATATAAGTTATTCTTTGGAAGTCAAAGAAAATAAACTGTAATTTTACAAATATATGTGTCATAAATTTGTTTCTTGTCAAAAATCAGAAGTTGTACAATTTACATACATTCTTGTGCACTTTTCAATAATGATTTATGTTCATTACAAGAAAGGTTTTTAATTCCAATTTTGAATTTCGCGCCAACTGCGGCTAACCAGTGCGCGGCCCGAACGCAAGCACAGTAGCAAAAGGCGCCAGTATTGGCATCAGTGAAGGGAGTCAGCGTGTGTGGATGCAGAAAGGGCAGTGAGTGCGGAAATAAGGTGTGAAGGAAGAAGGGTGAGTGAAGGCAAGGGTGTAAAGGGGAAAAGTAAGTTGTGAGAAAGGGAAATTGGACTGCTTGGTAAGGTAGGAATGCCGACCGTACAAAGCCCACAAACGGACGACAGAGGGCAGGAAATGGATGAAACTATGCATAGCCCAATAAAAATGGATGAGTGCGTTTCGTCCCGGGCCCGCCACTGGACTCATCAGTATGGAAATGTGGACGCCACCTGCCACATACGCTCTGGGGAGGAAGGGACGCGACACCTTACTTGAAGGCGCAAGCCCTCGCTTTGATTCCGAGAAGACTTGCACAAGGAAGTGGTAGCCGCCTAGCGGTGAGTCCCCACAAACGTGAGCTGACCAGGGTCGGGACGGCTGAGAGAGGGGGATCAGGCATGGGCCAGACACGCGGGAGACCTTCAAACTTATAGCGCCTCAACAGGCTGGGTAGCGCGGGCTAGGAGTCTGGATGCATGGCAAAAAAAGGTGAACGCGACTAGTAGTGAAGGAAAAGATAAGAGAAAAAAAAGAGGAAGGGGACGGTGATTCTGAAAGGAACAAGGATAACAAGAAAGTTAAGATTAAATGAAAAACACCAGACAGAGACAGGGGGGATGGAGGGATGTTTGAAAAGCTGAACGCCCTCATAAAAGGGTTTAGACAGGAAACAAGGAAGAGATCTGATGATATGAATAGAGATATGAATAGGCAGGGGAAAGACGTTAGGGAGGAAGTGAGAAAAGTAAGAGAAAAGTGGGAATAGTGGGATAAACTCTGGAAAGAGGAGAAAGACATGGTATGGGGTAAAATAGAAAGGATAGAGAATAGACAGAGAGAGGATGACGAACAGAGTAATAGTGAGATAAAACATTTGGAAAAACGGGTGAGCAAATTAGAAATCAGGAATGAGCATATGGGGAAGGAAACAGAGAGTGCGGGAAAAGTAGAAGGGAGTGATCACTTGCAAAATGAGAATGAAAGATTGAAGGAAAGACTGAGTGAGATTGAAATAAGATTTGAAGGGGAAGAAAGGGATAGGAATTCGGGTAAGGATAGGAGGAGTTAAGAGAATAGGAATTACGGAAGAAGGAAAAGAAGGAACGTTTATAGTAAAAATAGGGAGTGAGGAGGAGAAGAAGAAAATTATGAAGAACAAAAAATTATTGAAAGGAAGAAGGGAGAGAATTGAAGAGGATTTGACATTAAGGGAGTGGAAAAGGAGATGGAAAATAGAGCAGAGAGCATGGGTAGAGAGGAAAATGGGTGCATGGTATGGATAGGGAGAGACAGATTATGGATAAATGGGGAGAAGTGTTCCTGGGATGAGGAATCAGCAGAAATAAGGAAAAAGGGAAAAGGAGTTGAGAAAGGTAGAAGAGAGGAAGATGCAAAAGAGGTTAAAGATCAAACAGAGGGGTTTCCAAAAAGCAAGGTGGAAGAAAAGTGAGGAGGATGGGTGAGGAAAGGGAGGAGAGAAACGTGAAAATAGCTTTCTGGAATGCGACAGGCTTGAAAAACAAGAATAAAGGTTTTTGGCGGGAGATAGAATAGTGGAATGTGATTATGATGAATGAAACCTGGGCGGAGGAGAAGGATTGGGAAGGGATGAAAAGGATGTTACCTAAAGGGTATGTGTGGACAATGCAAGAAGCAAGAGAGGAAGACGACTCAAATGCGAGAAGAGAATTGGCAGTAAAAGGTAGAACGGAGGAGGACAGGGAGGAAAAGGATGGAACAATGGTAAGAAGGATTATAATTGGAAAATTGGAAATAGCGGTGGTTTGTGTATATAGAAGAAGAGAAGAAGAGGAAGGTTGGAGTATAATAAGTAGGTGGATGGTGGAAAAGAAGGAAGAGTTGGTTTTTATAGGAGTTGACTTGAATGCCTGAACTGGCAGACAAGAGGAAGGGACTTGGGATGAAGAAAAGGAGGCGTATATAAGGAGCTCCAAACATAGGGAGATAGACCTGGAGGGAAGGAGGTTACTAGACGTAATAGGAGACACAGGATGGTTTATATGTAATAGCAATTTGATAGGAGATGAGAAAGGAGAAGTCTCATTAATAGGTGAGGGAGAAACAGTAATAGACTACATACTGATGGAAGAAAGAATGAGGAATATGATATGCAGTATGAATGTGTGGAATGAGATAGGGTCCGAGCACTTTCCAGTTATAGCTACACTGAAAGGTGGTTCCCATAGGCCCAGCAGAAAGTGAAAGGAAAGAGGGGGAGGAAGGAACACGAAAATGGAAGTCTGGGGGATAGTTAAATTAAAAGAGTTTAAACAAAAAATGGAAAAGAAGAATGTTAGGTATGAAGAGAAGGAGGGAGGAGACTCGTTAATTGAAAGGTTGGAAGGGTCGACTGAGAAGGTAATGGATGAAATAGGTACAAAAGAAGAAAGAGAAGAGGGAAAGAGAGGCTGATGGGACGAGGAATGCAGGGAGAGTAAATAGAGAATGAAAGAGTATGTAAGAAAATGAAGGAAAGGAGAAATAGAGAAGGCGGGGTAAGACAGGAGAAAAAGAGAACATGAAAGGATGCTGAGAAGGGAAAAGCAAAGGGGAAAGGAGAAATACAAGGAAGAAGTTGAAAAAGCGATCAAAGAAGGTAGGATCTGGGATGTGATAGATAGGGAAAGAGGAGGAAGAAAGGGCGTGAATGAAGAAATAGAAATGGGTGAGTGGACGGATTACTTTGAGGGGGAGGACGAAATAGGATCAAAGGGGAAAATAGAAGGATATTCCAGGGATAAATGGAAGAAGGGAACGAAATAACAAGAGAAAAAGTAGATGAGGTGATGGATAGACTGAAAAGAAACAAGGCTACAGGCGAGGACGGTATGGAGAACGAAGCGATAAAGTATGGAGGTGGAGGGATTAGGGAAGGGATGTGGAAGATCTGCAACAAGGTCTGGATTGGAGAAGGGTGGCCGGAGGAGTAGATGACAGGGCTGGTCGTACTATTTGTCAAGAAAGGGGAGGGTAAGAAGGTAGAAGAGTACAGAGGGATCACTCTCATGCCAGTAGGTTATAAAATTTACGCAGAAATTCTAAGATAAAGGTTAGAGAATTATATAGAAGAGAAACAAAGTATCCCACGAATAAGACGGGATTTAGAGAAGGGATGGGAACAATAGATAACGTTCACGTACTCAAGTACTTGATAAGCAAAACCTTTGAGAGAAAAAGTGAGAAATTAGTCGCCCTGTTCGTAGACATTAAAGCAGCTTTGGTCCGGTGAATAAAAAAGAGCTATGGCAAGCAATGCAAGAGAGGGGTATAGAGGAAGGGTGAGTGGAGAGGATAAGGGAGATTTTTACTGAAACCAGGATTAGGGTGAAGATGGGGGGGGGGGAGTGGAGGTTCCCTGGGCAGGAAGAGGTCTAAGGCCAGGGTTCTCATTTAGTCCGCTACTATTTAGTATGCTGCTGGCAGACTTCGAGGAGAAGCTAAAGGAGGAAGGGGGGGGGGGACGATTTTGGGTAATAGCAAACTATTCTCTCTAGCATACGCGGATGACGTAGTTCTATTAGCAGACGATGAGAAGGGGATGAAACTAATGATAAGAATTTTCGAAGAGTATGTGGAAACAAAAGAACTGACGGTGAACGTAGGGAAGACCAAGATGATGTGCTTCAGAAGTAGAAAGACCAAAATAGGTTACGTTTGGAAGATGAACAGACAAACAGTAGAACGTGTGGAGGAGTTCTGTTATTCAGGTTCTTCGTTTGAGTCAGAAGGGGGAAACGAGGTGCAGATGAGGAAAAGAATCGAATGTGCGAGTATAGTGATGGGCCAAGTATGGGGTATAGGAAAGAGAAGGTTCCATGACGACTGAAGAATGAGGGTTCGGTTGTTTGATGCGTTGGTTCGGACGGTGTTGTGTTACGGAGTAGAGGTCTGGGGACGGAAGGAATATAGGAAAGTGGAAAACATGCATGAGAGATTTCTGAGATGGGTAATGGGGGTTAGTTGGAGTTGACCAGGATACATGTTAAGGGAAGAACTAGGAAGGGAAACAATGGTAACTAGACAAATTAAGAGAGCTTGGAGGTTTGAAGAGAAGCTGGAAAGGAAAGAGGTGAGGAGAATAGCACAAGTATGCTTGGACGAAGTTCGGAATTAGGAGACGGGAGGCAATTTGTGAAACACGAAATAGGAGGAAAAAAATAAAAAAATTAGGAGAGTTTGTGATATACAAGAAGGGGTACTGGAGTGGCAGGACACAGAGTTAGAGCTATTAGTAAGACAAGGAGAAGAGAGATGGACAAAGATTATGGATTCGAGGTACAATAGATTTTTTTTTGTTTTCAAGATTTCTATTGTGTTTAAGGGAAGAATTTTTTATTGTTAATTTTTTTCTGAACGGGAAGAGGGGCATTTTTCCATTTTTATGATTATTGTAGAACCGGAAGGGTGGAAATTTTTGTTTTTAACTTTTTATAAATAGGAAGAGGCACTTCTTTTGTTTTCAATGTTTTTATTGAGTTTATTTATTCCCAATATTTTGCATCGTTTGGCTCTAAATTTAAATTTTCGACTTTTCTCATCGAATTTTCGATAAATAAAACAAAAATGACAAGTCCCATCAAAAAATTTTTAAAATTGTTCAAGAAACGAACCAAATTGACGCAAAAATCGAATTTAAAAAAAAATGGACATAAAGTCAGCTAAATCGCTGACATCCTCAGTCAGAATTTTGGCTTGAATTAAAAAAAAAATCTTGGCATAACCTAAATATAATTATGTTGCTTCAATAGATGCCGTAGGTAGGCATCACGTCATGAAAAAAATGTTAAGATATAATAAAATTTTGTATGTCTCATGAAAAAGTTGTGTTAAATATTTTTCCAATACTGCTTATCATTGCAACAGGTCATCTGTTGATAACTTTAAAATTATAGCTCTACAGGGGATCGGAAATTCATGAAAAATATATATTGTTTATGACGCTGTGAATAAATAATGGCTCGTCATAGGAGAAAATGTCACGATAGTAAAAAGTTTTATTTTGTGCCAGAGATGAAGAAAATTTCTTTCGAAACATTTGTGGCTGATTCTAAACTAATCTATTCACATTATTACATTTTTGAAATAGGAAAAATAAAATTTTTTCGAAATAACGATAGATCAATAAGCTATAAATAAATTCTATTTTCGATTTTCAAAAATGTTTAGGGCTGTTCATTTTTCCAGTTTTCTATTGAACATGGAAATTAATAAAAAAAGCATGAATTTATAAAAAAAATATATTGCTTAAAAGGCTTAACCTTTGATTAATTTCTAAGAATTTGTTTATGAGTAAATGTGGTCATAGAGGGTTTTTATTCATAAAAATTATTGTTATAAATAATGAATTTTCAATACAGAAGTTTATTATCTCTCGAAAAAGACTAATTTTTAACAACAAAAAGAAATAATTCTCAACCAAAAATTTAATAGTTGATATTTCAATCCAAAAAGCTTTTTATTTTTATTCAAAACAGCTGCAATCATGAAGAAATGAATTTTCCGCAAAAGAGTTGCATTTTTTAAACAAAGAAATTGATTTCAAACGAAAATTATAAATTTTCAAAGAACAAGTGAATTTTTAACAACTTAGTTTAACGAAGAATTTTAATTTTCAAATTAAGAAGACTCATTTTCGACCAAAAATGATTTGTTAAGTTTCAGTGTTTATTTGCTTCAATATTATATAAATAGAATTTTCCTAAGTTTCATAAAGAAATTCAAAAAGATTTTTCAAGATTTCAGATATGTCGAAAAAGTATCTAGAAAATTTCTACACAATTTTTTTTTTTTTGGTTTAACAGGATTTAGCAAAATTTAAGGAATAATTTGAGACGGTTTACAATTCATTCGGGCCTTTTTTACGATTTGAAAAAATTAAAACATATTCTAAATTTTCGGAAATCTTTCAAAGTTAAGAAAATTCTTTATTCATTTAAAAACTTCTAAACTTCCTGAATAAATCTTGAACTGACTCGAATTATTTTCAAACTTGTCTTGAAATCTACCGGTTACACTTTTCATAATTTTGTAATATTTTGAAATCTTCTTAAATATTCTCTCAAAACTATTTTTTTATTGAAGAATCACTTTAAATATTCCCATGAATCTTGAGAACATTTTTTGATTATCTTGAAACTTTCCAAAATCTTAAAAAAAAACTTCAGAATTTTATTTTGAAATCTTCAAAAATGTACATTTTGTTTTTAATTTTTTTGAAATATCTTCAAATGTCAAAATATTTTAAACTTTTTTTAGAAACTTTGAAATATCTCTAAAAAGGGTTCAAATTTTTCCTAACATATTTTTGAAAAATCCCGTAAAATCAAAGAAAACTGTCTAAAAATCTTTCAGATTTCTTTTGGACAATATTTGATTTTTTTTTTTAAATTTTGTGATTTTAAAAATTGCAAAATTATACTTTTGGTATCAATAAAATGATCTAGAACGGTAGATGATAATTTTTGGTTCATTTTTGAACTAAAAAAGGTCCATTTTTAAATAAAAATTTCAAGTTTCAACCAAAAGTAGAATAGGTACATTTATATATCGAAAAGTTGATTCACAAAACAAGAAAAAAACAATTCTCCACAGAATATTTACATTAATCAGAGATATGAATTTTTGACTAAAATTATGAATCTTCATCAAAAAATGGATTTTCAATGATGAAGTTCAAGTTTCCATGAAGTTGTTGAAGTTTCAACAGAAAATGATGAATTTTCAATTAAATTTGAATTTTCAACTGACAAAAATAATTTTTCAAATAAAAATATGAATTTGAAGGGCAAAAATGGAATCGTTTCATTTTAACTTGAACTATTCATTCTCAACAAAAAAAAAAAAAACAAGACAACAAAAAGACAAATTTTTAACAAAAAGAATTTTCAACCAAAGAGTTGAATTTTCAACTGAAAAGTAGAAATATTTGAAAAAAAAAATAGTTGGATCAACATCGAAAACATATTTTTAATTTCCAACCAAACACTTGAATTTTTTGATAGAAAAAAATTCCACCAAAATCGATAAATCAATCAATCAACCAAGAAAATTATTCTCAACAAAATAGTTGTATCCTTAACTAAAACAGATATATTTTCACCCAAAACAGATCAACTTTTTATCAGAAAAGAAATACATTTTCAACCAAAAATGCAATTTTCTAGCGAAGGAGATAAATAATTAATAAAGTAGTTAAGTTTTCGAATTCAAGAGTCAATTGCTTTCGAAACTCATTGATTTTCATTCTGACAAAGATGAATTTTCAAAAAAAAGGTAATTTTCAACCAATACATCAGAATTTTCAACCAAATAGTTGCATTTTCAACCAAAAAATATCAATTTTCTACCAAATGAGATTCACTTTTTGAAAAACAGTTGAGTTTTCAAACTGAAAAGTTGGATTTTCAACCAAAAAAGATGTCTTATCTTTCAAAAACCATCATTCAGAACCCGAAAGAAAGCGATATTTAGATAGAATGCAATAGGGAAAAACGCCCATATAAATATTTTTTGTAAGTTTACAAATTTGTTCAAATTCAAAACAGGGTTTTCAATTGGAATTACATGATCAATAATATTATTTCGGTTTCCAAAATCAATAAAAAAAACTATTTTCTTCAAAAATTTTATTTTCAATATGACTACATTAGAGTGACTAAAGTGTTATTTCTGCTTGAAAAAAAGTGAATGTTGGGACTTTTTCTTCGTTTTAAAATAAAATCGATCAAATATGAGTGATTGTCATCCGGTAACGTGTCCCGTATTTTTTTGAGGAATAATTTCAGAATTACAAAAAAAAAACTCAGCACAATCCAACAAGAAAGGACTAAAAGTTTTTTTTTTTAATATAAATACAAACTGTAAGAACCGAATTTCAATTGGAAGTGATGATGATTAGAATCTTTATTCAATATAGAAAATAGATAATAGACCAATCAAATGGTCTTCATATAAAATTATGTAAAATCACGAAACAGAAAATGGTTCCTGTGATTCTCTTCGTAAACAAAGAGTAATCTGTGAATAATAGTGAATGAGGAAATCCAATAATAACTTTGAATAAAAAGGAACTAAACTGTAGTTTCCAGCTTTCTTGTTGTATTCTGCTGATTTTACATGACCTCTTTCGAAATACAAAGAATTTTTTTTTTAAAAGATCAAATTCAACAAAAGACCGGCGATTCTTTCGAAAAATTAAGAAGCCAACAAATGATATTCATGCTTATAATAAGATGAATTTATTCTGATACAGGTTGAAATAAAAATAATTCGCAGATAAGACATCATTCGAGAAAATAGCCTAATGGGACGCTGTAATTGGAAAACAATTATTTAATTATTAAATTAAAATCTCAAGATATGATATTGCCAACTTCTCGATTTTCTACGGGGATAATCCGAAATGTATGATTTGCTATACAAATGATTATTTTAATCTCCCGTTTAATCCAAAACTACACCGCAGTTATGAAGTATTTATAACCTCACTGTCTCAGCCTAATCTTGGAAGATTGAAAAACATTTCAAGGAAAATCAATAAAAGGTTTTGACGTGCGTATGTACTCTTATCACTTTTCCAATCAGCTATCTACATGAGAACGTGAAGTACATATGCGAACTGAATTAATTGAACGCAATAAAAAAATCCAACTATTTTTCGTTGAAATTTAATTCTTTTTCATTGGAAAGCCTATTAAGGTAAAGGTACCTATCATGAAACATGTCCCAATTATGAAACAGTTTGACAAATAATTCGATTTATAAATAATGTCAAGGTATATTTTTGAATACAAATCACTATATTAATAATTATGAAAGTTAGGCTTCTTATCTATATAAAAATCCAGTATGGCCATTTATCTGAGTCAGAAGGCTTGATACCTATAATTTGTTTTATCTCGTGTATTCACAAATTAAGATTATTTCACATAAGTAATACATTAAATGACAACTTAAGGTTTATAGATTTGAGATTACTGCGCTTTTTCTTGATCTGCATGCTACTTTATTTATTAATTAGTTGTTTCATAATACGTACACCTTTTTTTTAATGGTCCTTATTTATAGAACGGAGAAACATAGGTGTTTCATATCGAAAGGCACGTTTTCAACGCTTGCTCCTATTTATGGAACAGAGGAACTTTTGCAATAAAATTTGTTTTTCATTATATTATTATGAACTATGTTATGTTATTATCATATAATACTTGAACTTTGAGTTGAACAAATTAATTGTCAACCATAAAAATATTAATTATCAACAAAATAGTTGAATTTTCAACTAAAGTGATCAATTTTCAAATAAAATGATGAATGTTCAACTGGAATAATTGAATTTCAAACCAAAAACATAAATTTTTAACTAAAAGGACGACTCTTTTAACTAAAATGGTGGAATTTTCAACCAAAAAGATGAATATTCTACCATGAAGATTAATTTTCTACAGAAAATACTAATTTTCTACACAAGATATGAATTTGCAACCAAGTTGTCAAATTTCCAACTGAGAATGATGAATTTTTAACCAATAGTTGAATTTTACAAGAAAAAAAAATAGAAAAGAATGTTCAACAAAAAATAGAATAGTTAAACGTTAAGTTAAACAAATTAATTTTTAACAAAAAAAAAACGATTTTCAATCAAACAGTTCAATTTTCATCTAATGTGATGAATTTTCAACTGAAATGATGAATCTTCAACTAGAATAGTTGAGTTTTATACCAAAAAGGTACAACAAATTTTCACCAAATGTTTGAATTAAAAAAAAAAGATCAATCAAACAGTTGAGATGTTGTCTAAAAAGATACTTTTTTAATCAAAAATAGAATAGTTAAATTTTCTGTTCAAAAAACTAGTTTCAGTCAAGAAAAAAATATGAATTTTCAACCAAAGTGATCAATTTTTAAATCAAATTATGAATCTTTAACTGGAACAATTGAATCTTAAAACAAACAGATAAATATTCAATTAAAATGATGAATTTTTCACTGAAATGGTTACATTTTCAACCAAAAAGATGAATATTCAACCATGAAGATTAATTTTCTAAAAAAGAATACAAATTTTCAACACAATATATGAATTTGCAGCTAAGTTGTTGAATGTGCAACTGAAAATGATACATTTTCCACCAACAGTTAAATTTTACAAAAAAAAAATAAAGCAGAATTTTCAACAAAAAATAGAATAGTCAAACGTTTAGTTAAACAAATTAAATTTTAACAAAACAAAAAAAAACGGATTTTCAATCGAACAGTTCAATTTTCGACAAATGTGATGAATTTTCAACTAAAATGATGAACCTTCAACTGGAATAGTTGCATCTTATACCAAAAGGTACAAGAAATTTTCACAAAATATTTTAATTGATTAAAAGATCAATTATCAATCAAACAGTTAAGCTGTCGTCTAAAAAAGATACATTTTTTCAAAAATAGAATAGTTCAATTTTCTTTAAAAAAAAAAGCTAATTTCTAACAAAAAAAAGCGAACTTCCAACAAAATAGTTACATTTTCAACTGTAATAGATAAAAAATTGAACTATTTTCTTGAAAAATTAATTATTTGTTAAAAGGTCATTTTTTGGTAAAAAACTGAAATGCTATATTGAAACTTTCGTCTTTTTAGATTTACAATCCATCTCTTTTGGTAGAGACATTCTTGTTTGAAAACTCAACTGCCTTCCAACAAATTTTTCCTTTTATTCTGAATATTTTAGCAAATTATGAAAGATTTCAGGAAATTTTTGAGAGAATCAAAAAATATTAAGAAATTTCCAAGGAATTTCAGGATTGTAAGGGATTCAAAAAATCGTAAGGTTGTAAAGAATGTCCTAAATTTTCGAAAGATATGCAACGAGTTTCTAGGACCCATAAGCTTTTTAGGATATTTTCAAAATCTCTCAAGGTATTTTAATAAATTCGTCAGGATTTCAGATATTATTAATAGATTCAACAATTTTTTTGGAAATTAATCCTTTTTTGTTGAAAATTCATCTTCTTGGATTGAAAATTAACTTTTCAATCCAAAATCCATATTTTGCGGTTGAAAATTTGACAGTTTAGTAAAAAATTTGCCTTTTCGAGTTGGAAATTCTAGAATGAGGCTAATTTTTTTTCTTCCTCGGATGAAAAATCTTTCTTGATAGGAAAACTCAACTTTTTTCTTGAAAATTCGTCTCTTTTTAGTTTAACAATACATATATACAAAAATCTATACAAAAAAATAAAAAAATTGAAAAAAATATATACAAAAATCTTTTCTGGCAGGAAATTCATCTTTTTTATTAAAAAGGTAATCGTTTGGTTAAATTCAACTGTTTTTTATTTGAAATAGGAATATTTTCCAGTTGAAATATTAACTATTACATTTCTTTGAATATTGATATTTTTTAGTTACAAAATGTATTCTGTAGAAAATTCGCCTGTTTCAATTGGAAGTGAAATAATTTTTTAAAAAGTCTTCCTTCCTGGCTTAGAATTCAACCATTTGGTTGGAAATTGAATGTTTTGTTGAAAATTAACTTTTTTGTTGGACGCTCATATTTTCGAGTTGAAAACTCCTCTTTTTGACTTGAAAATTCAAAAATTTGGTTCAATTTTTTTCTATTTCTTTTTAATTATATCGATTGTTATAAAATTGAAGCTTAAGCGTTTATGAGCAATAAACGATGTTATTAATTGTAAGTATTGGTTTTGCAACAGTTTCAGAGAAAATTGTGAGTCTGTTGGGCCTGGATGATTTCTCATTCGCAAATGAACTCTACTTTTTTACGTTTCTAAAAAAGGTATCTTGGGTACCTCTTAGTTCATACTTAGTGCGAATATTCATTGATATAATGTGTATATATTACAGCTGAGCAAATATTCATTCATATAGCAGCAAAGTATTTTTCTGATTCGAAAAAATATTTGCTTGGTTCTTCTTCGTATTCTATTCTCAATGGAAAATTTTCTCCAACTTAATAAACGAATGTTTTTTTTCAAAGGATAATTTAATTTTCCTTATGAAATGGAATTTTTTTTCGAACTGAAGAAATAGATATTTATGTCAACGTAATATTTTATTCTTCGAAAAAAATGCTTTATTGATACAAGTTCATCAACTCTTTCTATCAAATAAATATATATTTAATCTTATTCATATTATTTTAAATTGAATTATTTTTTCCCAACGCCGCACAGTGAGTTTTTTTACAAATTTTTTTTTCCAAAATTCTGCTGACTGCTCAATTTTTCACTGATTCTGATCATTTTTTCTTTAATACTTGTAACGAATTATAATTTCATGTAGGACTGCTACTTTTCAGTTTTCTGCAGCAAACTCACCCAAAAACATATGAAATTGCCGAAGTAGCTGAACCACGAAATTTCGAAAGTTTTAGAACTATGAAATCGTTAATATCTTTACACAAAAACCTTGAACTCACAAACCTCAAACCCACGAGACTCAAACCCACAATCCTCCAGCCCACAAAAATTATACCTCAAACCCACAAACCTCCGAACCCGTAATCCCACAAACCTCAAACGCACAAACCTTAATTCCACAAACATAGATCCTCCAAGTCCATAAACCTACAATTATTAAACTCACAAATCCATGCACCTGAAATCCCAAACCCACAAACCTTAAACACATAAACCTAAAACCCCAAACCCACAAACCTCAAACACATAAACCTAAAACCACAACTCCACAATCCCACGAACAGCAAACCCTTAAACCACAAACCTTGAACCCGTAAACCCACAAACCTGAAACCCACGAACCTCAAACCCACAAAAATTATAACTCAAACCCACAAACCTAGAACACATAAACCTCAAACCACAAATCTACAAACCTCAAACACAAAAATAGCAAACCCACAAACATCAAACCCCATGTTCATAAAACTCAACATATAACTACATCATGCAGAATAGTCCACAAACCCACCAACCCTTAGGGCATAGGGCTAATAGGTTTAGGGTTCACGGGTGTAGGGTTCATAGGTTTTAGGTTTAGGGTTTACGGGTTTGAGGTTTTTAACTTTAGAGTTTATGTAAAGAGTGTTTTGTATAATTTTTGTGGGTTTGAGATTCGTAGGTTTGAGGTTTGTGGGTTTACGAGTTTGAGGTTTAATTTCTGTGGGTTTGAGGTTTGTGGGTTCGAGGTTCGTGGGTATGTGGTTTGTGGGTGTTCGGGTTTGGGGGTGTGAGGTTTGTGGGTTGGAGGTTTGTGGGTTCGCTGTTCGTGGGCTTGTTGAGTTGTGGTTTTAGGTTTATGTGTTTGAGTTTTGTGGGTTTGGGGTTTTAGGTTTATGGATTTGTGAGTTTGAGGTCTGTAGGTTTATGGGCTTGGGGCTTTTATGTTTGTGGATTTGAGGTTTGTGCGTTTACGGGCTTGTTGGTTCGAGGTTTGTTGGTTTGAGGTTTGTGGGTTTGAGGATTGTGGGTTCGAG
>CAKNXH010000890.1:66732-109569 GCA_932178445.1 Andricus quercusramuli
AGGTTTGTTGGTTTGAGGTTTGTGGGTTTGAGGATTGTGGGTTCGAGGTTTGTGGTTTTATGGATTCGTGGTTTCAGGTTTGTTCGTTTGAGGTTACTGGGCTTGAGTTTTGTGGATTTATGGGTTGGGGGGTTTGAGGTTTGTGGGTTTTTTGAGGGTTGTGGGTTTGGCGTTTGTGGGTTTGGGGTTCTTGGTTTGTTCGTTTGAGGTTTTTGAGTTTGAGTTTTGTGGGCATGCGGGTTTGGGGGGTTTGTAGGTTTGTAATTTGTGGGTTTTTTGAGGCTCGTGGGTTTGAGGTTTGTGTGTTTGAGGTATACTTTTAGTTGGTTAAAGTTTTGAGGTTTGCGCGCTTAAGGTTTGTGGGTTTTTGGGTTTGTAGGTTTGAGGTTTGTTGGTTTGAGGTTTGTGGGTTTTAGGTTTTTCGGGTTTTATGTTTGTGGGTTTGCTGTTCGTGGTTTTGTGGATTTGTGGATTTAGGTTTATGGGTTTAAGTTTTTTGGGTTTGAGGTTTAAGGTTCATGGATTTGTGAGTTTGAGGTTTGTAGGTTTATGGGCTTGGGGGTTTTAAGTTCCCGGATTTGAGGTTTGTGCATTTGAGGTTTATGGGATTAAGGTATTTGGTTTTAGAGTTTATGTAAAGAGTCTTTTGTATGATTTTCGTGGGTTTGAGTTTTGTGGGTTCACGAGTTTGAGGTTTAATTTTTGTGGATTTGAGGTTTGTGGGTTCGAGGTTCGTGAGTATCTGGTTTGTGGGTTTTCGGGTTTGGGGGTTAGAGGTTTGTGGGTTCTTGGGTTGGGGGTTTGTGGGTTCGCTGTTCGTGGGCTTGTGGAGTTAAGGTTTTAGGTTTATGTGTTCGAGGTTTGTGGGTTTGAGGTTTTAGGTTTACGGATTCGTGAATCTAAGGTTTCTAGGTTTATGGGCTTGGGGGTTTTATGCTTGTGGATGTGAGGCTTGTGCGTTTACGGGTTTGGGGTTTTGAGGTTTGTTTGTTTGAGGTCTGTGGGTTTGAGGTTTGTGGGTTTGAGGTTTGTGGATTTATGGATTTGTGGTTTTAGGTTTGTTCGTTTGAGGTTTTTCGGCTTGAGTTTTGTGGGTTTATGGGTTCGTGAGTTTGAGGTTTGTGGGTTTGAGTTTTGTGGTTTACGAGTTTGAGGTTTAATTTTTGTGGGTTTGAGGTTTGTGGGTTCGAGGTTCGTGAGTATGTGGTTCGTGGGTTTTTGGGTTCGGGGGTTGGAGGTTTGTGGGTTTTTGGGTTGGGGGTTTGTGGGTACGCTGTTCGTGGGCTTGTGGAGTTGTGGTTTTAGGTTTGTGTGTTCGAGGTTTGTGGGTTTGGTATTTTAGGTATATGGATTTGTGTGTTTTTGAAGATTGTAGGCTTATAGGCTTATAGGGAGTTCGAGGTTTGTGAGTTTCAGGTTTGTGTGTAAAGATATTACCGATTTCGTGGTTTTAAAAGTTTGGAAATTTCGTGGTTCAGCTACCTTGGGAAGTTCATATTTTTTTAGGTTAATTTTTTGCAGAAAACTAAGAAAGTAGCAGTCCTACATAAAATTATAATTCGTTATGATGTGAATCGGTCAAAAATTGAGCAGTCAGAAAAATTTTGAAGAAAAAAAAATGTAAAAAAACTCACTCCATATTGCATAATTAGCTTTTTTCCCACGTTTTTGGGAGAGAAATTCACTCCTCAGCTGCAGAAGAGCTTTTTTAACACATGTGATTGCAAAACTTGCATTTAGCTTGCGTTGCAAACTTTACATTCGTTGAAAAAGCTCCTTCCGCACTCGTTGAAAAATATACTATTATTCAACCAAACCTAAAGACCTGATTCAAGCATGGCCAATTTAAATCATTCAAATGCGTCCTGATCACTTTAAAGAATCGAACTCATTGAATCAAATGAATATTTCTTTGAAGGACTAATCAGGCTTCAACAAACGTAGAACTTCTGAGTGTAGGAAATCATTTCCTTGAATAAAATGCAAATGCATTTGCGTGGTTCCAGACATTCTTTTCCGTGGTTTATAATAATATTATTAAATATATTATAGACTTGAGCGTTCAAAATTGAATTCAACATAGTACCCACATTCATTTTGTTCGAAAGAATGATTTCCTTATTTTCGTGAAAAATCGATATTGTATATTATGTTATACTATAATATATGAGTATAATATAATAATATTTTAGAGCGAAGAAATTTGACTTTTACCGACATACATAGTCTGAATCGTAGTATTTGGTATACAAACAATTTTTTTAAATGACGCATTGACCCTCAAATTATTACGAATTTATAATGTAATTTAAAGAGAAAAATGTTGGAAAGAATATTTATACCTATCAGATCTGAGATAAAAAATATTCGTTTCGCTAATCATTACTTCTCCCAAACTGAATTTTAGTTATGAAGTGTAAATAGCCTTACCTATTTTTTACTTCGCTATGTACATATGTACGTCAGTCGGTTAGTATATAAATTCGCTAGAGAATTTCTGAAAAATCATAAGTAGTCGGTATGAAATTTTGATAGAGTCAGATTCGTCAAAATAGAAAAAATGAGGCCTTTTTTCGGGGCTCTTGTGCTCATCGCCTTTCTTCTATTCAAAGAAATTGGTAAGTATTGTAATAACAATCCGAGAAGTGGTCCACTGCGATATTCCTCATATACTCTCGAAATATTCCCATATATGAGTAAGTAAGCTTTTAAGCAACGTGAAAATCACATCTTTCGAAATCTTAAATCTACAGGATTCACAAAATTATTTACTATCCCAGTATCAAAGATATTTTAAACTGATATTGCTCACAACTTTTTTTGAGCTCTTACGCACCCCATTACCAAAAAGTTTTTGAAAGTCAAAATAAAACATTTTTGTTAAGCCAAATATTTTTTCAAATTTTGATCCCTCTAGTAGCTTCGTGGAAACCTATGTGACCATTATTGAGGACTCTTTATGCTGAATACATCATTAAAAAACTTTAAAGCACAAATCACATTTTTTCCCGCATTTGTCGTTCAATTAAAGATGCCAAAGTGCAAGAAGGCCATGAGTTAAACGTCATTAAGAATCTGATCGAATCATCACTCAATTGATTTCGGTGTTTCCTAATGGATAAGGAAACTCTAGAGAATAAACGCTCTGATGAAACCCGTGTCGCAGGAATAGATAAATAGTCTCGGGGCATTGTAGCAAGATTTGGATAATATGTAGTTTGATGACCTCTCCACCATTCTAAAATATTTGTATTTCTGTACGCTCGACCCTCTGCACAATTTTTTTTTTATAATTTTCAATATTTTATAATATTCAATAATACCTTGAGTATGACTATACATTATACAAAATCAACTTTGTCATTATAATAATGCCACCAAGGGACCCACTAAAAACCACCACCCTTTCTTCTTGGCATGATTCCCCCGGAACCGCTTTCGCATTACTTCAGGGGGTGCCGTTTTTTTCGCCGTACCTCGGCCTTCCTTCTTTTTGCCAGGCTTGTCTACTTCTGGTGAACTGGGCTTCTTGTCGGACCTGCCCAGCTACGATGTTAGTTTGCACGTCCAAAAGGCTTCCTCAGCGAGGCTGCCTCTCTAAACGCCAAGCAACTCCCTGTCCCCGGGCGATGGTCTGTCCGGGGCTTATATTCCTTTGCGGCGCAGAGGTAGCACTGCGGTGTGCTTTCGCATACTGCAGCTTTATGCCCCTCTTTGCCACATCGCCAGCATGATTTGGTCCTATCTGGACCCTCGCTGTTCGCTGTCATGTGGCCGAAGCCTAGGCAGCGGTAGCACCTTATTGCCTCCGCCTTCTTGTGCACACGGCAGGATACCCACCCCACCTAAAGGTGTCCAATGCGCACCAGACTGACAGCCAGATTTTCTGCCAGCTCCACGAAAGCCTTCAGATTGCCTCTGAAGGGTCTTTTCCTGAGGCTGACCCTGATGATTCCAGCCGGTTTGCCGACATGTTTTCGCACAGCTTCCTTTACTTCTTCTGTATCTGTCGCCGTATTGAGGTCCAGAATCTCGATCTCGGTGCGTGGGACAAGCTCAAGTACGCTACCCCCGTCCCCAACCGTCTCCTTGATGGCAGCCGACAGCTCAGCTCTGCACTTTGATGTAGTTCTTTTAGAACCTCACCGTGTCTCATTCGCCTGACCCCCATTGATTTGTACGCCAAGGGCGTCAGGTTTCACCTTCTGCTTGAGGTCCTTGAGGACCGTCGCGTAGCTAAGTCCCTCGGTCGGTCTGACAAGAACCGCCTCGGTTCTAGCTCGCATGTGCATCTCCTTCTGCTTCTTTTCCCGTTTTGGTGCAGACTCTGGCTTTCTTTCTACCTTTTTCGGTGTCGAGGTCGTTGGCACTGGAGCGTTACGTGTCCTCGGCTTTATGCTTTTCGACTTGGAAGGACTCATCCCTACTGGACTCAGGGTGGTCTCCCTCTCTCTTCTCCTATCAAGGGGAGTGGGAGCTGCCACGGCTCCATCAGTCTGAGTGCAGCTTTCCTCTGTCTTCTTCGTTGCCTTCTCCTTTCGAGTCATGGCTCTCGTTCGGGCAGTTCGACCAACATTCTCGATCAAATCCCTATGAAGACCTTCGGTCGTCATAGAGTGATCGCGCAGTTCCTTCATGAGTCGCTCCGCTCGTTGCAGCCCTTCCCCAATTGGAAGCCACATATTCCTCTTAGTGCTGCTGAAATCCACCATTTATTTTATGGTGCCTCGTAGCTCTTCCGAGAGATCATACGTCTCTGTGAGTTTGGCATCCATTTCTGCGATGTCCATCTTATTCATTGATGCTTCCACCTCCTCCGTCACGTCCAAAGGACCACCCAGCTCCTCGCAGACGCTCCTGTCAAAGTACGATTGGTTTCCACCAAAATCCATGGAACCGGCACCGGCCACCGGGGCTTGCACCCGATCGGAACCGACGGGGAGACTTCTAATCCCTTGGGGTATTGTGTTCTTGTCGTACCCGCGCATAACTGGTTTCTTGTTCGGGGCTCCTTCCCCTAGCTGGTTTTTGTCCACCCCGGGTATTTGATTTCCCGGTACCACCCATATCTGGGAGGCGTTCCTCTATCCGCAACCTGGAGAGGCGTCCGATGGGAGACCAGCAACTCCACACGGGGACCTTCTGCATAATAAAGATTAAATTCTCGTTGACAATCTCCATAGATAGACGCACCGTCAGGATTATCTGCCAACAATGAATTTACATCGATTGATTCGCTTTCCTCTAAGGCTATTCCATGAACCGAAGTTTGACTGGAACTTGCTTCAAGAACATCCTAATTATTTAAGGAATAAATTTAGTAGAAATAGGTAGAAATAATCGTTCTTGAAAAGACTTCAGAACTTTTCTACTGACTGCGCGTCCATTTCTTTACCCCACGAAGTTTTTTCAAAGGTTTCAATTTTGTTCCTTGGATCTAGTATCAGTAAAGTGCAATATGTCCAATTTGTCTCTTTGTAATACTTCATCAATTTTGCGTGTGCAGCTTATAGAGCTGTTAACATATTGTCTTTTATCGGGTTTAGTTCAGGCTTACTGTAGAGAGTGCTGATCAAAAAAAAATTGATTAGCATTTCGAACTCGAAAGTTCATTGCCTCACTACCCGATTCGGGTAGTGTTTCTAGGTGGATAAATACTACCAGTGTGGGTCCACCACACCCACGATGGGTCAACAACACGCAGTATTCCCCGAGCGGTCACCCATCCAAGTACTAACCGCGCCCAACACTGCTTAACTTCAGTGATCTAACGGGAACTGGTGTTTTCAGCCTCTAATTTATCCAGACGCATATTGAAGCCGAGAACTACTGCGTTTAATGTAGGATATTTTTCTCCACTCAATACCTTCGTGAGCACTTTGAAGTGTCGCAGATATTTATAAGTTTCTTTCAAAAGCTCCTACTCGCATTCTGTGATTCTAAAGTTTTTTAATCCTCGATTATGATCGCACATTAAATTTATCGCAAGTTGCATTCGGGGAGCAAGATAAATCATGTCATGTGTCGAATTCCAAGTAGTGCTGACGTCAATGTTAGGTGCCAGCATTGTAAGATTGCACGTTTCACAGCACAATTTCAGTTTGTTTCGCCAGTGTTCAGATCGTTTTTTAATTTTGAAGAAACCTCTCAATTTTGATGAAGGTGACGTTGTAGGCATCGTTTCAACATCTTCTATTTTTTCGCTTTCCCTTATATCTTGATATTGACTGTTTTCCTAATTTTCTACGATGCATGCATCATCTTCAGCGTTCTTATTCTGGTTGTCAGCATCATCGATTTTGAGAACCTTCAACATGTCTTCGACAGAAAGATTTAAAATGTGTGCGCCGCAACGAAGGTGTTGGTTTTCAGAGTCGAATTTACGCATTAGCCCACTTAACTCCACCATGAATTCGTATTTGCTGAAGCGTTGTCTACTGTGTTTCCCATTATTTTGTTATTTAATTTATAATCCAATTTTCATCAATAAAATGACCAATGATTCCATAGTAACTTCGATTGGTGACAGGCATCCAGCAGTCAAGAGTAAAAGAGATTCTAGACGTATTCGAACGGACAATGGACACAACCATTTCTTGTTTTTCAATAGATTCATTTTCGATTGGAACTTTTGATTTACTGCGTAGTGGTAAAACCGCTGATGGATTTGAGTAGTAAAATAGATCTTGTGAATAGTCGTCATCAAAAAAATTGTATGGTAAATATTTCTTTACCACCCACTTGATCAACTTTTTATTAAATGTTCTTTTCTTCAGTGAAAATTCATATTATTCAGTGGTACATTAATTTTCTTGTTTGAAATTTGATATTTTGGTTGAAAATTCAATTACTTCATTAAGAATTTGCTTTTTTTTGGGTAAATTCTGCTAAGAAGAAAAACTCAAACCCTTTTAAATGGTTTTCCTTAAATAATGTCATCAATGATGTTTAGTGATGAAAATTTGTCATCCCATATTTTAGAATAATTCTCTAACAAGTTCTATGAATAATCTTAATTTCTTAGTGAGCATATGTTCATGAAAATTATTTCTCATCAAATCAATATTGCAAAACAATGCAGAGCATATACATATCAAGGTAAATTAAGAGAAAAGGCGAATTCGTTCTGCCTTCGAATGTCAACACTAGGCGTTTGTTTAAAGAATTTGTAAGAAAATTATTTAAAAATATGGAATGACAAACATTATCACTAAACATCGCTGATGACATCATTTGAAGTAAACTGAGAGAAAAGACGACTATTTCTACCTCCAAATGTCTACACTAGGCATTTATTTACATCATCCGGTTATAAAGTCAATACAAAATATCGGAACACAACTTTTTATGATCGTGTATCATTTTGTCGATAAAAGAAAGTAATTCAAACGCAAAAATGTACTATTTGCTTTTTCTCGTGGAAATTTTTTTTGAATATAATGTTTTAATGTTAATGAAACTTTTAGTCGGGATTATACTTCTATCAAGTTTTTGTGTCCAAGAACATTAAGTCCGATTATGTATTAATAGCTGTGGCAAAAACTTGAAGGTGTCCTGCAAATTTTCTGTATCTTTCGGGTGCAAATCGTCGTACTGGAACCACAGGTTTTGTCGTGGACACAGTGTCACATAATGACCTGGAAATCCACTAGTACCAATGAAAAGGACTATCCAAATAAGTTTATATGTATCCTCAGGTCTTTCAGGCTCGGAAATATTTTTCTGTATGTCAGCTATATTGACTTCAGTCATAATTGTATTATGAGCTACTTCAATGAAGAGAAAAGAAGCTGAAAAATACGAAAATATGTTATTTATAATAAAAGATTGTCTAATTTGCTCTAACTTTTTTTCATTCAAAGAAAAAATAAGTAAAGGCTGCTCGAGGTTATTTTCTGCATAAAATTCGTCGCCTAAGTATATAATCCTTAAAGTGTATCGTCAGCAAACCCGGTCGGGTTTGAATGCCAAATAGGAAGGCGAATAATAAAAAAAAGGTAAAATGAAATTTGTCTGAAGAAAATGTCGTGAAAAAAGTATATTTTTTTGAAGAATTCGAAAAAAAATGGTAAATGTTGTAAGGAATTTTACCTGTATGGTGAAATTGGGAGAGCTTACTTTCAGAAAATTAGTTTTTAAATAAGTAAATTTTTTGTTCATGATTAGCCTGTTTCAGTTTAAGTATATTAAATTAGAGATAATTTTGTGTAAAATAACAGTTTTGTTTTATATAGATGAACAATTCACCCTTAACGTTGGTTTAGTTCCATTTGGAAATACAGGAATCTTTGCCAGTTCATCGGTAAATAATTTGTCAGAAGTAGCAATATTTTTGTCCAGATATTTTGCAGTTTTCCCTGTTCTCGTTCTGGGATTCAAAGGTCTCTCCATCAGGATCTCTTTTTTCTTTGCATACTTAGTGGTCCGTCCTTCTTCTACAATAACAGGAGGATTTCAATATTAAAGAAGTTTTTTACAAATGCTACTTCCTGAAGTGGGGGGTAGATCTTGGACATATTTCGCAGGGTTTCAGAGTATCGCTTGGACCTGAAAATAAAATTTTGTCGTACAATTAATATGTAACAACTAAATGTTAAGATTGAATATTTGTTAGTGAATTTGAATAGATCAATGGCATAAGAACTTCATTTTCTAGTATTTTGGAACTAAAAATGTACAATATTTGATACAATTTTTAGTGAAAAAAGATTTTACCATCCTCATGATTTGCAGTTTCATGATTCTCAATGAAGTCGTCGGTGTCTTTCAGTTCACCATCTTTTGAAATATTTTTTCCGCTGTCGATTACCATTTGGATGTCGCCCTCCTTATCGATCTTTTTTCGTTTGGCGCTAGTTTTTGATTTTCTCTTTGTTTTAGAGAATTCATCGTTTTCTATACTTCATGCGATGAACAGATTAGTTTGTCGCTTGAGATACTCGTTGACGTAGCACTCGACGAGCTCATCTGGCCTCATGGGAGTTCTTTTGTCTTGTAAAAATATGCGCTTCACATTTTTAAATTCGTATTTTACTGCAGAACTTGTAGCGAGAAGCTTTCCGTAATTATATTTGTCGCGGAAAATATTCGACCATAGCTTTATCATTTTTGTCTCTTTAAATAGCTTTTCTGCCAATAAAGGCCACACGTACCCACATTCGTGTTCTCCTACTTCATCATTTGACTTTACACCTTCATAAGAACCTTGCACTTTTGGATCAAATGATGAAGTATCTGTGTTTTCCAAAGACATTTCATCATCGAGGACACTGACATCTTCTTCTGGCTTCGAAAAAGCTCTGTTCTCTATGAGTTCCTCCTCTTCAGTATCAAAAACGATCGGACTTAACAGGCTAATGATAAACTTCTTTTCTTGCTCGCATTGCGAGTCCGTTGCCGTTCCTTCGATTCGCCCATCAGTCTCTGAACACGGAATGATAAAAATACAGTTTGGAATCCGCAATGCACTGTCTTCATCACGTGCTTGGATTAGCTGTCCGATCGCCGCTTTATAGAATATTCGGACTTTTCTCGATTTGGCTGAAAAGTCTGCGTAAATTTTTAAAACATGGGCATTGTCAATGCGAATGTAGCACGGCGGAAGTCCTTTCTCATACGACTGTACATAGTTAGCGATGGTAAAATTGGGCGTAAATGCTCTAACACAAGCTGTAAGCAGAGCAAATGACGAATCAAAAGTCAACTCTCCTGGATGAGCGACACCTGATATATTGACCCAGGTTATCAGCATTTTTGTTATAGAAGCACCTGTATGTTTTTCTGGAAGAAACTGGAAAACAGATATTTGTCCAGCATCAGTGCTAAGAACGCCCAAGTATATGAAAATTGGTCCCGTAGTGGATCCATCCAGTAATATCATAGTCTTCGCGATCTGTCCACTAGCATCAAGTTGCAAACTTACATGTACATTTTCTGCTACTTTCCAATAAGCATGGTTCTAGGATGTGGTCCAAAAGATAACATAAGAGGGACTGAGTCCAATGTCATGTATTATATTTGCCATGTAAGTCTTCTTCATTTTTTTCAATGCAAGTCGTGTGTCCGGATGGAGATGCTGTTCTTTACGATATGCGCAAACTGCGCTCTTTAACACCTCGCATTTTCGCAAAGTTGGAGGCTCTGGATCACCTGACTGCATACGTTTACGAGCTTCTTTAGAGCGATAAATCATCGGATGTCCAATGCACAGTCTTTTCGCCTGTTTGTCTCTGCGTGGAAGGAGGGGATGACGGGGTTCGGAGAGTCACTACTCGTTGCACTGTTGGTATCACTGACTTTATTTTATGGTTGATTCACACTCGCCAAGTAACGCAGAACGTTTGCTCGTGTCGGAGTACAACAATGAGCTGAACTGCACTGTTGAGTCCTACCGCGTAGACACACACGCATTGTTCGACCGCACGTCCGTTATGGGCGAAGCACGAAGAGTAACTGAACTGAGTCGACGCGCGGCAGTCGATGAGAGAGACCTTGACGACCTTTAGGTGGCGCCCTCTACTGGAGACGAGCCGAAACCAATCAAGCCAGTTCTTGGCGAAATGGATCCCGGAGGTAACGCTTACCGTATCTTCCACTGCCGCTTTTAACTGTGCACTCGAATTCAGTTTCTTTTTCAAACATTGAATTGTCGATGAAGCAGTGCAGAGAGCTTCCGCATCTGCAATGAGCTAAAAAACATAAGATTTATATTGAAAAGAAAAAAAAAATTTTAATTAAAAAATGTCACGCGTTATTCTATTTAAATGAATTGATATTTACATGAAAGAAATCTTGTTTTTAAAGTGTATGAATATAAAAAAAAGAAACTGGATAAAGAAATGGTAAATATTTCATTTTTTGGTATAAGTATGGATTTTGTTTGACGTTATATTTCTATGGGTTGTCCGAGTATCAGGCTCTCGTTTCGTTTCCGATACAAAAGGTTATACTTAGATTGTAAGGCGACAATATAAAAGGCAACATGATAGGGATAAGGGCAATTTTCACCTGAAAGGTTCGACTTATGATGACGAACGTAAAGATGTCCAACTGGCAGGGCTGAATGCGGCAGTTGAGCGGTGGCACGCTGGCAACCTAAAAAAAATCAAAAGGTGACAAAAATTAATTTTTTTTCCAACTTTTGAACTTAGTTTGCTTATTTGAAGCCAAAGAATTGACAACCCATATATTTTAACCCAGACAGTGAATGACAAAAATTGTAATGAGAAAGGGAAGACTTTGATATTACTCGATTTAAAAAAATGCAGGATTTTTGTATTCAATACCACCAAGAAAATGTACTTGATTTGAAGGAATGGTCGTACTGAATACGCCCTATAAAATATTTCGGGCATAATTTCTGATTTAAATTCACCTGAGAATGAAAGCTGCCTGTTTAGGACACTTTTGTTTGATGAAAAGCCTTATTTTCAAACATTCTTAACTTTTTTCCTGATGCGTGAAACCAAATTTCACCCAAAATTTTTGGATAGATTTTTAAATCTTTTTCTTTAGAAGGTCATCACAACTTTGTAAAAAATTAAAATATCACCCTTATTTTTGAAAATCGAAAATAGATTTGCCTTTTGTCCAATTTCGACACTTTATTTATTCTTTTAAAATATTTTATGAAGAAAGCTGAGGTTTATTCAATAGAATAGAATCTCTGAATTTTGGGCTCCTTGAAAATTTCAACACGGACTCATAGATGTGGGTTCGATTTTTTAGATATAGGGATGATTTTTGGAAACTTTATTGTGCATTCGAGAACCTTTCAAAATTCCCAAAATTACTTTAGACTTTGCTTCTTCCAGGTTTGAGTTTTTACCAAGTACCATGTACGTTAACTAATTATGGGCCAATTTTCAAAAGAATTGATTGAATCGGCAAAAATTGATCTATTTGTAATTTCCCTCACGAAAAATTCACAATCCTTATTTGATCCTATTGGTGAACAAGGTTCATGAAGCTAGGACCTCCACAATCGAATTTTCGGATTTTTCATAGCTCAGAATTTTGGGCTAGTTATGGCACCAATAAAAATATGTTGGCTCCTTTACTTTTCTCAAAACACCAATTTTCTTGTGAAGGCGCTAGCTTACATTAACTTACAACCATCAAGTTTCAAAATCAACCCCCTTCAAAAAAATTGAATTTTTCACAAATTTAATCCCAGCGTATTTTTGGGCTTTTTGGTCTCCTCTAAAATACACACTCCTATTTTTGGGATCCAAAGCTTGACGTTGAATAGCAACCCCTGAATTATTTTAGATTTCGTGTGTTTAGAATTTTCTTGAAGAGGGAACATAACACTGGCTCATTTTAATGACAAAATTTTAAACTGCAAGTGTATAAAATTAACAATGAAGTTTGTACAAATATCAAATTGTGCAAACATTTGAATTTGTACACTAAGGTGGTCCAAAATCAGGATTTCGGAAAAATGAGATTCACGCTCTATTTAGATCAATTTCATTAATGTTTAATAGTGTGAACAATTTTATTGGAATAAGTTTGTTTTCCTAGTAACTCATTGAAAGTTACTTTTTTACATCTAATCGGACGATTAGACGATGCTAGATGTTTGTAACATTTTATCCTAAAACCATCATCTAATTGTTTAAACAATTTAATCAAGATTTACTGTACGTTTTGATAGAAATGCGATAAAAATGTCTGATTTTATTTCTAAATTTGGTTGAGTATGGTTATTGGCTTCAAGGATTAGATCCCAAAAATCGAAGTTGGTATTCTGTGAGTAACCCAAAAATTGGAGACTCTATTGACACTATTGAGACTATCCAAACTGCTAAGTTCTCAAAATTATTATTTTTTGACAAAGTTATATCTACGTGGTACAAGGGGGTTCATTTCTAACGTTAAGGGTTGTAGCTCAAAAATTAGAGTGGGTATTTTCGAGGAGCCGAAAAAAGCCCAAAAATACGCTGGGATTAAATTTGTGAATAATTCAAATTTTTTGAAGGGGGTAGATTTTGGAACTTGAGGGTCGTTGCGGGGAATTTTTTTCTGTGGATTTCAAGAGCCCAAAAAAGCTCAAAATTCTGGTGGAATTGATTTTTCATTATTTTGTGATTATAGAAAGTGGAGGTGCTAAGTTAATGTCAGCTAGCACCTCCACAAGAAAATTGATTTTTTGAAAAAAGTAAAGAAGCCCAAAAATTTTAATTGGTGCCCAAAAAAGCCCAAAAAAGCCCAAAATTCTGAGCTATCGAGAATCCGAAACTTCGATTGTGGAGGTGCTAACTTAATGGACCTTGAAGAATACCTCATTTTGTTCTTTGAAGGATTCTCTAGAATTCTATTTAGGTGCTATTTACTAAAATTTAAACTGAAAATATTTATAATATATTATTATTATATATTTATATATCAAATTCATATTAATAATTAATCAATCAATAATAATTATTTATTTATATTCATTTCATTCTTTGAAGGATTCTCTAGAATTCTATTTTGTTGCTATTTATTGAAATTCAAACTATCAATATTTATAATAATGATAACTATATGATTCCTAATTGATTTTTTAAAATAAAACCTACCCAAATAGAACTGTAGAGAATCCTTCAAACAATAAAATGAGGCCTTGATCATTAGGATTAAATAAAAATTCTAACTTTCCCTTAAAGAGACAGTAAAAGCTAAAACTCTAAATAACTACTGTTAAATGAACAATTTGGAAATTAATTTTTTTTTCTAAAGTACGCTTAGAAGCCTCCGTCAAGATTTGCCGAAATTAATAATGGTTCTATTTTTTGTATATTTTTTAAATCATTTTAACGATAGGGGACTTTTGAGATTGATTGTAAGTAGTTTACATCCTCGAGAAAGAAATCAATCTCAAGCATAGGATATTATGTGTGGAAAATATTCATAAAAATCGAATGAAAAATTGTATGGACTTTTCATGAAAAAGTTCTGTATAAATTATCTTTTGCGATATCTTTCATTTTTTACGAGAAAAATATAAAAATTACATTTTTAGGGGGAAATTCTACCGGCATTCAAGAATGATTTAACTCGCATAAAGGTAATACGATGTCTTTGTTGTATGGGCAGAAATTTAAAAAAAGTATTAAGAAAAATAAAAAAGGCGGGGGTTTCCAAAAAATATTTTTTATATGTCTTCTTCAAATTTTGAAAACATGAAAAAAATATTTTCTGGAAAACATCACCTTTTTTTATTATTCCAAATATTTTATGAAAGTTTCTGCTGATGAAGGAAAGGTATCCTATCAGCTTTACGTAGGCTAAACCATTTTTGAGGACGAGTGAATTTGTTTTCATAAAATGTAAGTTTTTATTTTTTCTCGTAAACGATGACAAATATCGCAAAAGAACAAGAGGTATTTTTTATAGAGCTTCTTTATGCCCACAAACTTTTATCTTGACATTTTTCTTTATCTGTCATTGTTTTCGAGAAAAAGTAGAATAATCTATCTATTACTTTCTATTTAAATGTGAAAACATTTGAGCATATCTACTACTTTGCAAATTGATATATAAAAAATTTATTTCATTTGAACGTCGAGAATATTCCAGGTATTCCTCGTATTCACATATATTCCCAAATGGGCCGATGTATTCTCAAGTAATCCGGAGTATTCTCTAAGAATATATTCCTCGTACAGGCATAATGAGTGGTCCACCCTTCGTAATAATAATTTTTTCAATACTTGGAAAATGTAGATCCTCAGTCAGCATCTAGATTTTTTGGATCAGATATGATGAGTTTTGTATATGTCAGCAATATTCTTACAGAATCATCAAAAAATCCACGAGACAAAAGGGGAAAGAAGAAAATTGTTGAACACATGATTAACGAGGAAGAACATCAGGAATTAAATCCACATCAAACGGGAAAGGGGAAGAAGAAAATTCTTGAACTTCCGTATAACGAGGAAGATTATCGACACTTAAGAACACTTTCACGTGGTTTGAGTATTAAAATAGGTGGCGGTACCAAGCATAAATCTGTGGAGCCTTCATATGTGGAGCCTACATATGTGGAGCCTACATATGTGCATCCTCCTCAAACACCTGTCGACGATCTATCAGATGCAGCATCCAAACTCAGTTAGTTGAAAATTCATGTATTCTATTGGAAATTCAACCTAATTTAGGTAGACAATTATTTTAGTTTGCTGAAAATTATGTTTTGAACTGAAAATCTAACTATTCTATTTTCAGTTGGAAATTTATCTTTTTTAATAAAAAAATAAACTCCTGGGTTGAAATTCCAGCTAGCTTGATAAAAATTCATTTTTCTGGCAGAAAATTCTTGAGTTCATTTGAAAATATTCTGGTTGAATATTAAACTATATTCTTATAATAAAAAAGGAGCTTTTTCGGGTTTCAATCGTGTGCAAAAGTACGAATCTTGCCGACGTTTCGTGAACATTGCAGTTCACATCTTCAGGGCTAACCTGAAATTGGAATTTCAGGTTATGTTGTTCCTACATATACTCTCTACGATGCCCGTGATTGGTCAGAGCGCCCCATCATGGGGTCTGGTCGAACTTGATTGGCCAATCAGATCTTTCTTAAAAAACCCGGAAGAACGGAAAGCTATGTTTGGTTTCGATATGATGCTTACCTGGTTATGATTGCGTGAAATGTGCTAGTCTGAATTTACTCTCAATTTCCTCCACACGTTGGCTCACCGCCTTCCCGGTTTCTCTAATATAGACTTTACCACAAGAACAAGGGATTTTATATACTACCGTATTACTAAGAGGTGCCTTTTTATCTTTATGGTTGCTTGAAAGTTGTCCTATTTTCGCACGTGGCTTAAATATGGTGTGGTTTTTGTGTTTGTTGACAATTCTTCCTATTTGTTCTGAATACCCCTGAAGATAAAAGGACACCCCTCAGTGATCCGGGAGTACATATAATCCCTTGTTTTTTTGGCAAAGTCCATATCGGAAAAATCGGGAGAGCGGTGAGCCAACTTGTAAAGGAACGTGAGAGTAAAGTCATGCTAAAACATTTCACGCAATCAGCATTAACCCAGCATCATATCGAAACAGCACATAGCAGTTCATTCGACAAAACAACCGTCAATACAAAAACGTACAACATTTCTCCAAGAAAACATAGAGAAGCAATCGAAATCTTAAAACACCCTAATAACATCAAAAGGGACAATGGATATAATACGAATCCGATTTGGCTTTCTATTCTCCCGAGTTTAAAAAAAAAGACATGATTGGCCAATCAAGTTCAACCAGTCCACACGATGGGCCGCTTTGGCCATTCACAGGTATCGTAGAGAATATTTAGAAGAACAACCTAACCTGCATCTTCAGTTTCAGGTTAGCCCTGAAGCAGTGAACTGTAAAGTTCACAAAAAATTGAGACTCTTGTTTGAAAATTCATCTTTTTAACTTAAAATTGGAATATTTTGCTGAAAAATGTACATCATCCGAGGATGATGTACGAATGTTTGATGATGTGTTGAAGAAAATCAACATTCATAATTTTAGAAAAAATTTTAGGAAACTTTTCTGGCTATATTTGATTTTTAGCAATCGCTGAGAAAAGAAAGCTTTTCATTTGGAGAAATTCCTTATTGTAGATAAGCAAAATTTTTTATTTCGAAAAAAGCGCTTCCATGATTTTTTTTCATTGTGCAAAATGCTTTCTTCCAATATTATTTAGAAATTTTTTAATATTTCGCACGAAAAATGCCTTTCCAGCATATCAAGCAGAAATATACTCGATGTTCTAAACTTTTGAATGAACGGAATATTTTCCCCAATTCTATTTTCTTCGTACATATTCTTCGAACCATATGTCGAAATATTAACATAATCCAACAAAAATGAAAACAATATTTTAGCACTTTCACATGCTTACAAAGTCATCGATTGAAAATTTCCTTCATTTGAACGTAGAGTACTTCAAGAACATATATAATCCAAGTAATCCTTGTATCCACAAATATATTTCCGAATGTGCCGATATATTCTAAAGTATTCCAGAGTATTCTTTGAGAATATGTTTCTCGTGTACGCTGAGTGAAAGTGGTCGACCCCTCGTAATAATAATTTTTTTTTATACTTGGCAAATGTAGATAAAAGATATGTTGGAGATTATGGTGTCCCACATGACTCAAATTCACCTGTTATATGGGGAGCGATTCGGCGTTTAAAATCAGATAGTCAGAGGAGACTTGTTGGAGATCATGGTGACCCTAATGGCATGGGTAAAGGTGTTATAAAAGGAGCGATTCAACTTTTAAAATCAGCCAATGCGTGGAGAAAACTTGCCGCACTTCCGCATATAGATGAGGATCCGCCTAGCCCAGCAAGCCCAATCCAATCGCCTGCTGCCATTACAAATCTTGGCGATGGTAAGCCAAATCCTTACTAGACTGCAATAACTTGAGATCTCTTTTTTTTAGGGTATAATTTTTTGCGCGTCCTGTTTTCCATTGAGATAACTTCAGGCTGATATTTTCAATTCGAAACAAATGAATCTAGATTCCCACTAGTGGTGGGAGCGATAAAAATGAAAGAAAAATAAAAAAAACATTTGAGCTCTTTGACTAGTTTATAAAGTCATTTAGTCATCCATAAAAAAATTTCCTTCAATTGAACGTACGGAACTTCAAGAACATATATATTCCAAGTACTTCTGGTATTGGCAGATGTATGTATTCCCGAATGTGCCAATATATTCTCAAGTATGCCAAAGTATTCTTTGAGAATATATTCCTTGTACACGCTAAGTGAAAGCGGTCGACCGATTGTAATCACAATTTCATTTGGTATTTGTCAAATGTAGGTATAAGACGTATCAAGACGAGAGGCCGAGTTTCTTCTCGAGGTGATGCAATTGAAACTGGCTTGGTCACATCTAGTGTACGCGGAATACATCAGCAATTACCAAATCGCCAAAGCTCTGGCCCAACCAGCCCAATCCGAGCGCCTACTTCCGTTACAAATCTTGCTGATGGTAAGCCTTGCCTGCAAAAACTATAGATCTTTTTTTCTCATGCTAACATCCTTTCCGTGTCCTATATTTAATAAAATAACTTCATGCTTGTATCTGTATCGTAAAACAAATGAATCTAGAATTTTACCAGTGGACTCAAGTTAGTACCACTCGAGACTGTTTTTTCTGAGTCTTATTTTAACACCTGGAATTAACCCTCAAATGCTTTTGTTTACAGCTTTCCAAGGGTTTCATTCAACAAATACTCTTGATTATCCGCACCAACAGCAACAACTTTTGCAGGATCCGCAGTTTTATGATTTCCTGAATGTCCATCAAGGATATGATTACGGCCAAGGAGGACAGTCAAATCTAAATTTCCAAAATCCGTCACAATTTAACCTTGAAGGTTCAGGTCTTAACCAGTCATGGAATCCTCATGAAGATCCTGATCCTAACTCTAATTGGGGTAATCATGAAGGTTTTGGAGGATAACCAGAATAACACTTGAAAAAACAACAAGATAGCGCGTAATCATGTCTTTTCTTGTAATATTCTTTGAAATACATGCAGTCTTCACTGGCAATACTGTATTCATCGTGTTTTCTCTTATATGAACTGTGTTTACCAGCCCTATCCGACTCCCCGACTTTTTGTACAGCAGCCGTTGTCGCTTACAGGTTCCACATGACGGGTGAATTCATCCGCTAGCCACCAGATAGCGCCTCATTCGTCCTGTTCCAGAAAAGCAATGGTCTTATGGAAAAGTCAATAATTAATATTAAATAGAAACATTCCCGATCATTTCAGTTTGCAAAATTAAGACCAACAACTCTTTGATGGGTAATTGATATTTGAAAAATATAAAAGTCATTGAAATCTAAACTGATTATTGGAAAAACATTGTTTTAAAAGTGCTATATATCGCAGTATTCTCAAAATTTCATATAATGCAAGCAACATTTAAAAACGTTAAACAATTTATATTCATAATATTTTGATTTATTCTAATGGCACTTTGATATAAAATTATCAAAATTATAACTTCACATATGTTTGATAATAACAATAGGTATTTAACATGTGGAAGTAAGCATGTGTTTTTTGATGAAATGTTTAATAAGTACTATAAATTAAGAATAACATTTATTAATAACAAATATAAATTAATTTTATAATAAATTGGATGTCAGAACCCTATTGACAAAATAAAGACCCTAAGAGAAAACGAAATATAATAATAAAGAACGTAACAAGAAAAAATTATAATACAAAAATATTATAGAAACTTGAATAATGAAATTAGCAAATGTAATAGTATCTTAATATTTTTTGTATAATAAATCAGGAACTAAAAAATCCTTAATTTTAATAATTCAATTTTTAAGAACGAGAACAAATTCTTTGGCTAAATATAACACGTTATTTAGTTGTGCATTTTAGAAAAATATACTGAATTTGTTGATTTTGCGAATATTTACTTATTCGTGTAATTCATTCATCCCCCCGCCCCTCTTTTTCAACGTATATTTTGTAAAAGAAAGTTTATTTCATTCCTTGATAACAAAATATGATACAATAATTATGTGTTTGAATTATAGAAATATTTCTACATCAACATTTTAATTGGCTTGTTATATTTAGCCAAAAAAAATGTTCTCGTTCTTAAAAATTGAATTATTAAAATTTAGAATTGTTTAATTCCTGATTTTTATACTAAAAAAATATTAAGATACTATCACATTTGCTATTTTCATTATTCAAGTTTCTATAATATTGTTATATTATAATTTTTTCTTGTTACGTTTTTTATAATAATATTCAACCATCTAGTTACGAAATTCATCAATTCGTTTAGAAACTCATTTTTTGTTGTTAAAAATTCGTCGTTTTTAATAGAAAATTAATCAATTCGGTTGAATGTTTGTCTTTTTGTTTGTAAAATTCATCACTTTTAGTAGAAGTGTCATATTTTTGGTTTAAATATGAACCGTTACGAATTTTTGTTAAAAATTCATCTTTTCAGATTGAAAAAACTCCGTATTAACAAAATTTTTAATTTCAGATAACTCAAGTTCCAAATTCGTGTGAACTGTACATATTTTAGAAAGAAATATTTCAGATTTGGATGAATTTATTTTTAAAGAATATATGTGTAGAAATTCCTGTGATTCAAAAATACATGAAAATTAAATTTATCGTCTTTGGAGGAAATTTATTTAAATTATTGAAATTAGTGAAGTAAGCATTAATTTTGAAAGATTTTCTTTATCAATGCAGATATTTTCAATCGGAGTTTAGTAGCACTTACGTAAATTAAGTTTAGAATTTACAAAATAACATCTTTTAGAAATACAAAATACATATATATGTATATATAGAATGCAAAATTAGGATTATAATTTTATGGATTTTGTTTACATAACTGTTTTTTTCATCTTTGTATGCCTTATAACATGAAAAAAAAATTGAATTGTTTGAACATTTGATTTAATTTGTTCAAATCTGATTTGAAATATCATAGGATTTTATGCTGAAAGGAAGAAAACTTAAGTCACTACATACTGTAGTGACATTATTTTGTGGAAACTTCGTTTTTTCTATTAATATAACAAGCCAATTAAAATTTTTGTGTAGAAATATTTCTATAATTCAAACACATCCTTATTGTATCATATTTTGTTATCAAGGAATAAAATAAACTTTCTTTTACAAAATATACATTGAAAAATATGAGGGGGGGGGGGCGATTAATGAATTACACGAATGAGTAAATATTCGCAAAATCAACAAATTCAGTATATTTTTCTAAAATGCACAACTATATAACTTGTTATATTTAACCAAAAAAATTTTTCTCGTTCTTAAAAATTGAACTATTAAAATTCATAATTTTTTAATTCCTGATTTATTATACAAAAAAAAATATTAAGATGCTATTACATTTGCTAATTTCATTATTCAAGTTTCTATAATATTTTTGTATTATAATTTTTTCTTGTTACGTTTTTTATTATTATATTTCGTTTTCTCTTAGGATTTTTATTTTGTCAACAGGGTTCTGACTTCCAATTTATTATAAAATAATTTTTTATATTTGTTATTAATAAATATTATTCTTGATATACATATAGTACCTATTAAACATTTCATCGAAAAACACATACTTACTTCCACATGTTAAATATACCTATTGTTATTATCAAACATATGTCAAGTTATAATTTTGATAATTTTTATATTAAAGTGCCATTAGAATAAATCAAAATATTATGAATATAAATTGTGTAACGTTTTTAAATGTTGCTTGCATTATATGAAATTTTGAAAATGCTGCGATATATAGCACTTTTAAAACAATGTTATTTCAATAATCCTTTTAGATTTCAATGACTTTTATATTTTTCAAATATCAATTACCCATCAAAGAGTCGTTGGTCTTAATTTTGCACACTGAAATGATTGGGAATGTTTTTATTTAATATTAATTATTGACTTTTCCATAAGACCAATGCTTTTCTGGAACAGGACGATCGACGCGCCGCCCGACGGATTAGTTCACCCGTGAAGTGGAACTTGTAAGCGACAACTACTTTTCTCTGTAGTCAGATAGGGCTGGTGTTTACTATAATAGAGTAATGAAACACATATTTTTTCACTTCTTCAATCTTATTTTCATCTGAATTCGAGATGGTTGTATATTGTAATTACATGAATCAAAGTTTTTATGATAGAAATTTAAACATATTTTCACTGAATAATCTCTCTTTTCTATTAGCGAAATAGTCGCTTCAGCATATAAATTAGTCAATATTGAAAAGAACTTCATAAGTGAGAAGTTGGCTTTTGCGAGTTTCTGGCGCTAATTATGATTTCTGAATCCCGTTGCGTCCCTCTATAATCTTGAAGCTCATGTAGTGGGTATTCCAACCTACAAAACTCACCTAAAAAAATTGGCAATTTCTTCCCCCACAGGAAGCACATATCCATATTTGAGGGGGAAAGTCCCTCTGGAACGTCAACACTCGCGATAAATATTAAAAAATTAAAAAATAAAAACGTTTTTCAAAGATCGAAAAAAAGTAAACAGAAACAGTACAATCAGCGCCGCGTGGTGTCCAGATCGATCACTAAATCGATTTAAAAGGACTTCTGGCGCCAAATTCAAAATAGAAAAAGCATTGAAACATATGTAGGAGTAATAATTCTTAATAAGTTATAACATATTATTTGAAAAACATAACAAATAAATATTATCTTACAAAAATATAAGAAAAAAAGAAGGAAAAATATATTCAACGCAAAATACTGACTGATATAATAGATAAATAAAACTTTCAACATTTTCTTCTAATTCTGAGTTGATCTTATAACATTCCCTTCACACCACCCACACAGAAGAAATAATTTGCATATAGCTGAAAAAGATTTTGTAAAGTTTTTCCAAATTTGTAATTACCAAAAATAAGCATTTTCCACAAAATGCAATGCTATTGTGTTTATGATTTTTCCAGAGGAACCTTAGGCTATATAATGTACCCCTGACAAGGTACCCATCAATTTCAGTAAGCTGGGAAAACTTGGTAAATATATTGCTGTATTATTCTTTGACGAAAAAATAACATTTTTAGAAAAAGGCGAAGTCGTTGTCTCTATGATTTTTTGATGTGATCCTCAGTCAATAGATTGTTATCAGAACACCCATACGAGACAAGTTTTTTATTATTTATTCCGAAGACATTCTGACTCTTATGGCTTCATTCCAAACCTGAATTCGAGTTGGAATTCACAGGCTTAAGTCGATCAGACTCCATTGTGGCCGCTGGTCATTATGAAAACGATTTCAAATTCGTATTTTTTCACATTACTACTGAGAGTAAATTTTCAAGACAAGTTTTTTATTATTTATTCCGAAGACATTCTGACTCTTATGGCTTCATTCCAAACCTGAATTCGAGTTGGAATTCACAGGCTCAAGTCGATCAGACTCAATAGTGGCCGCTGGTCATTATGAAAACTATTTCAAATTTGTCTTTTTTCATATTACTATTGAGAGTCAGTTTTCAAGACAAATTTTTTATTATTCATTCCAAAGACATTCTGACTCTTATGACTTCATTCTAAACCTAGATTCGAGTTGAAATCTACAGGCTCAAGTCGATCAGACTCAATACTGGCCGCTGGTCATTATGAAAACGATTTCAAATTACTCACACTTTTAAACAAAAGAGACGAATTTCTAAAAAGAAAAGTCTACATTTTTTCAGTTTTTTGGAATTTTTGTTAGTTTATTATTATATTTGTATCCTTTCGAAACTTCCAAGTAAATCTTAAACTTATTAGAATTTTTTCCAAAATTTTGTGATCTTTCATAATAGCAAAAGTTTGCGTTCAATTTATCAATATTCTTCTCCGAAATTTCATGGAATTATTCTGTTTTAAAATATTTTGAAATATTTTCTGAAAATTAAGTTCTTAAAATAAAAAATTGACTTAAATTTTCTCTGGAATCCTCAGAAAAAAATGGAAAAAATTTAACTGATTTTTATTGAAAATTTTCAGAGTCAATTTGTGACATTTTTAACTTTATTGTAATTTTTTATATTCTTCTGAAATATTTTCTTGGATTAATTTTTTTATTAGAGAATCCCTTCAAATATTCTCATGAATTTTTGCAACAATTTTTGATTATCTTGAAACTTTTCAAAATTTGTGGAAGAAGTTAAAAAATTTATATTGAAATCTTCAAAAATCTACATTCTGTTTCGAGTGTTAAAAAATATTTCCAAATTTTCAAATATTTGAAATTTTGTTCAAACTTTCTAAATATTCTCTAACTATAAACTTGGTAAAATGAAAAATCGTTCTAAATTCTGCATCTTTTGTTTGGAATCTTCAAAAATCAAAATTTTGCTGAAAATTTGCTTAAATCATCTCAAGCTTAATATTATATTTTTATGTTTTCGAAACTTCTAAATATCCAGGCTTCAACTGTTTCACAACTGCGTTATAGTTTGGTAAGAAAAAAAGGCGAATACTTAACGAAAAATATAAAAGTTCATATTTTAACCGGAAATGTTATAAATTTTAAATAAAAATCAGTCTAATTGAATGCAAAAGATGAAATTCCAACTGAAAAGTATGACTTTTGAACAAAATTATTAAATCTTTGATCAACAAAAATGAGTTTAAACAGATTACATGAATCTTCATCCAAGAAAATATCAATATTCAACCCAAAAGGGAATATAGTTACATTTTCAGTAAAAGACAATATGTTTTATTGAAGAAAAAAAAAAAATTTTCAACAAAATATTTAGATTTTTCAACAAAGAGATGTATCTGCAACCAAAATTTTGAATTTTTGAGCCACGAAGACGAATTTTCTATCAAGCAATTAGATTTTCAACCCGATGATATGAATTCTCGACGAAAAATATAGTAAATATTTCAATTAAAATATGTTTCTATTTTGAGTCAAAAACGGTTTCATTCAACGAAAAAGACGAATTTCAAACAAAATTATTGAATCCTCAACATAAAGAGATTAATTTGCAGCCCAACAGTTGAATTTTTAGCAAAAAAGATGAATCTTCCACTGAAAGAGATGAGTTGTCCACCAAAAGAGGTTGATTTTCAAATCAAAAAGAAGGTCAGTTACACTGACTAGACCAACAATTTCTAAAAATTTTAAAATCATTTCATTAAACCTTTCTTAATTTGGACATTTCTAGCCCAATGTTCTAAGCAATTGTCCGGATGTGTGTGTGTGTTTGTGGATGTCACACTTTTTTGTAAACACGATAACTTGAAAACTGTTGCAGATAAATTGATGAAATTCGGAAGTCTTATCTTCAATACTAATATCTTAAAAATGACCGAAGGATTTCTGAAAATATTCATTGCATGTTTTAGGCACTCTGAAATATTTGAAAACACGGCTTTTTATAGTGAAACATTTTTCATTAACATAATTCAAACACACTAAACCTTGGGGTATCAAATTGTTGCAAATATTTCGATCTAGGATTAGAACTTGATATAATTCGCTTCAAAAGATCAAAAAAATGGAGGAGCTTTTTCCAAATGTTATTCTGAATACAGAGTTTTATTTAGAGTGGAGAAATAATGATTAAAATAATAAAATCAGTGATTGCTTGCATTAATAATAGTCCAGGTCTTCGAAATACATCTTTCTCGAAAAATTTGTGTTCATAATTGAAATTCAAGACACTCTTATGGTTTTTCAATCGCCTCGTAATTTTAAGAAGTAAACCCGGTAGTCCAGGTGTTTAAAATACATGTTCTTCAAGGAAGTTGTGCGCATAACTGTTAGTTATTTGATGACGGACTGGCGTGGGGCAGCGAAGGGATCACATTGAGTCATGTCGAAGTCGACTAACAAGACACCAGAGTATGTATCACCATGATTATGAAAAAACCTTTAAATACCTGTTGTCGAGTTTAATCCAAAACTAAGAGTACTTAAAAACGTTCATACAAATTTCACTGGAAGCCGGATATGAACCGACACCTCGTCTATCCATCAAAGGTGCATCACCCAATTCAGCTATCCCAGCAGGTACTCATTTTGAACCCAAAAAAGGTTTTGGGTTTTTGTAGAAAATTGGCACAGATGTCACCTCCGGAAGCTACGACCACGATCGTTCACCAAACGATCGATCCCGACGCAACTGGAGGTGATACGTCGTCCGACTCGTCACTCCCCACAACACCAGGAGTTGATCGAGTCAGGAAATCACTGCAAAAACACTTAAAGCACTGAAGATGACGTTAACCTTTAACTACTCAACTGCCCGAAACGACCATAAGAATCATTGGACTTCTAACCGTTGCGACACTGGATCACTAGCCACACGTGCCTACACCTTGAGGAATACGGAGAAGCCAGAAAACAAGGGTACCAAGTCTCAACAAGGGAGCTTCACACCACCACCCGACTCCCCACTCCCACCAAAGGGAAAGCGCCTGAAACTCAAAGAACAGAGAGAGAGACCCTCAAGGAGAAAGAGTACTGGGCGAAAACCACTTGATTAACAATGAAACCTTGAAGGTCACTCAAACAAGAATAACAACATCGAATAAATTATTAACAATAACTGTATTTTAAGACACCATTATCAGTTTTTCAAGTTCTCGTCATTCTCAGAAGTAAGCCCGGTAGTCCAGGTGTCCTAAATATACCTTCCTCGACCCGTCCCCTCCTAAGGTGCCTTTCAATTCAGTTCTGGACAAAACTTCCTAGGGAAAGGAAGGAAGGAAAGTTTTCCTTCCCTTCCTAGGGAAGGGAAGGAAAACTTCTGAATGCCTGGACCACCAGATTTACTTCTTACAACTACGATACCTTGGAAAAACGTTTAGCATGAATAAAATTTCAGTTTTGAAGGCACCTTTCTCAAAGAAGATGTATTCTGAATACCTGGACTACCAGATTTACTTCGTAGCCGAACGAGACCTTGGGAGAATGGCCAGAATGCCTCCTGCTTCAGTTCTGAACGTACTTTCCTCGAAGAAGATATGTTTCAAATACCTGGACTTCTAGTCCAAAAGCTGATGACGTTTTCCTCCAAGTAGAGTTATAAGTCCTAAATTGTGATGAATATATCTGGGAAATGACCCTTCTTTGGAAAACCGTGAATGCTTGACACCCCGCCTGGGGTGTTTGGGTAGCTGTGCCAGGTGAAAAAATTGGAATTTTGAAGTGATAGTAGAAGCGCCAATTTTCTTTTGGGATCGATTAAGTTTGAAAATGAATAATATTCCCCGAAAGTGTTGGTCAGAGCAGGGACCAAGGGACGTTTCCAGCAGCCGCCGTCGCCGTTATCCCCTCCACTCAGCCTTCTACCATGACGTTGGAAAAATAGCCAGGGTAACTTTTCAATTCTAAATGCACCTTTCTCGAAGGAGATGTATTTGGAAAACGAAGACTACCAGGCTCACTTTTCAGAATTGCTAAACCTCCGAAAACGATTGGAAAATCTTAAATTTCTATCGTGAGCAGATCTTCCTTGGGGAAGATGTATTTTAAACACCTGACCACCAGGTTTACTTCTTAGAATGACAAATCCTTCAAAAAATTATCAGGGTAGCTAAATTTCAGTTCTGAATGTTCTGCGATTGTCGATTTCCCTGCATCAATTTCACAACGGACATTCATAACTGAAATTTAGCTACCCTGATAATTTTTCAGAGGATTTTTCATTCTAAGAAATGAACCTGGTAGTCCAGGTGTTTAAAATACATCTTCCCCAAGGAAGATGTGCTAACAATAGAAAGTTAAGATTTTCCAATCGTTTTCGGAGGTTTAGCAATTCTGAAAAGTAAGCCTGGTAGCCTGAGTGTTCCAAATATATCTCCTCCGAGAAAGGTACATTTAGAATTGAAATTCGAGTTAGCCTGGCTATTTTTTCAACATCAGGGTGAAAGGTTGAGTGGAGGGGATAACGGATAAAATTGATTATAACTCTGAAGCTACAATTGGAGACGAGAAAAAATCTTTACTTTGAAATTCTAAAATTAATTTTCAAAAAATACGGGACATATTACCAAATGACAATTACTTATATTTAATCGATTTTATTCTAAAACAGAGTAAAATAAGAATAATTGGAAGATACGATTTTAAACAAAATTTAGATTTTTGGAGATTTCAAACAAAAGATGTAGAAGCTTCTTAAGAAGTTTGTGAAGTTTTAAGAAAATAAAAAAATTTTATTAAGATTACTGGGAAATTTTTTAATGATTTTCTATTTTAACAAGTTTATGTTTAGAAAATATTTGGAAAGTTTGAAAAAAAATTCAAATGGAAACTTGAAAATATTTTTGAAAACTGAAATCAGAATGTAGATTTTTAAATATTTCGATATAGAATTTTGAAAAAAAATATTTCAAGAGAATATTGAACAATTACAATAAATTACAAAATGTTACAAATTGACTCTGGAAATATTAATTAATAATCATTTAAATTTTTCCCATTTTTTCTTAGGATTCCAGAAAAAATTTAAGTTGATTTTTATTTTGAAAGCTTAGATTTTAGAACATATTTTATAATATTTTAAAACAGAATAATTCCAGGAAATTTTGAAAAAGAATATAGAAGAATTGAACGCAAAATTCTGCAATTTTGAAAGATCACAACATTTTAGGAAAAATTTTAATAAGTTTAAGATATATTCAGAAGTTTTGAAAGGATACAAATATAATAATGAACTAAAAAAAATTCATAAAATTGAAAAAAAATTAGACTTTTGTTGTTAAAAATTCCTCTCTTTTGTTCAAAAGTGTGAGTATTTGGTTCTAAATGAAACTGCTTAGTTGACAATGAATTAATTTTTGTTCCTGCTGAAAATTCAGCTGTTTGGTTGATAATAATTCATCTTTCTTGGTTGAAAATGAAATTTTAACTTTAAAAATTAATCTCTCTCGATACATAATTCATCAGTATTGGTTCAAAATCCAACTTTATAGCTTGAAAACTCATCTGATCTGTTAAAAGTGAATCTCGTTTGGTAGAAAATGGATCTTGGTTGGTTGGAAATGAAATTTATTTTGGACAAGAATTCAACTAATTTATTAAATATATTTATTAAATATTATTAAATAGTAATGAACACGCTAAAAAACCGAAATTCGAAGGAAGGAATCAGAGCCTATCCTAGGCAAATATAGATTTTCTACAAAAGAACAAAATCGAAATAAAATAGATAATATATTTTGAACTAAGAAATGCAAATTTTCAACAAAAATTATATAATTAAATTTAGAGTTGAAAAAATTAACTTTTGACCAAAAAAATGAAGTTTCAGGAGCAATGAAGAAATATTTAGTTGTGCTAATTAATAAAATAGCAGTAGCATATTTTGCTCACTTAACAATTAGTCTGAAGAACAATGTTTTTTTTTTAGTGAAAATAGTTTAATTTTCCGAAAAACTATTTCGAATTAAAATCCAGAATCTTCTTCAAGAAAAATGAATTTTCAACAAAGTACGTCAATTTTCAACCACAGTTTGGAATATTCAATTAAAAATAACTTAATGATATTCCCTGAAATCCTTGAAAATTCATCAAGATACCTTGAGAGCCTTTAACAGGCCTTATAATCCTTTAGATTTCATAGAAAAGAAAACGCTATGAATACAGTATTGCCAGTAAAGAATGCATGTATTTCAAAAAATATTACATGAAAAAACATGGTTACTCGTTACATTGTTGTTTTTTTAAGTGTTACTCTGGTTATCCTCCAAAACCGTCATGGTGACCCCAATTAGAGTTAGAATTAGGATCTTCATGAGGATTCCATGCCTGGTTAAGATCAAGACCTTCAGGGCTAAATGGTGGCGGATTCTGGAAATTAAGATTTGACTGTCCTCCTTGTCCGTAATCATGAAAAAGTTATTGTGGGTGCTCATTATCAAGAGTCCTTGGTGAATGAAAACCTTGATAAGCTGTAAGAAAAGATTATTTAAGGGTTAATTTCAGGTGTTTAAATGAGATTCAGAAAAAACAGTCTCGAGTGGTACTAAATTGAGACCACTGGTGGATTTCTAGATTAATTTGTTTCAAATTAAAGATACCAGCATGACGTTATTTTATTGAAAAATAGGACACGAAAAGAATGTTACCGTGAGAGAAGATATCCCTATTTTTCGCAGTCAAGTAAGGATTTGGCTTATCATCACCAAAATCCGTAACGGAAGTAGGCGCTCGGACTGGGCTGGTTGGGCTGGAACTTTCACGATTCCTCAATTGCTCAGATCTTCCGCGTAAATTAGGTGTGGCGAAGCCAGTTTGAATTGCATTACCTCGAGAAGAAACTCGGCCTCTCTTCTTGATATGACTTAGACCTACATTTGATAAGTATCAAATAAAATTATGATTAAAAGGGGTCGACCATTTTCATTTAACGTGCACAAAGAATATATGCTCAAAGAACACTTTGAAACTTGAGAATATAACGGCACATTCGGGAATACACACTACATCTGCGAATGTTCTTGAAGTGCAGTTCATTCAATTGAGGAACATTTTTTTAATGATGACTACATGACTTTATAAACTGGTAAGAGAGCTCAAATGTTTTGTTTTTTTCATTTTTGTTGCCCCTACCACTGGTGGGGATCTACATTCATTTGTTTCAAATTGAAAATAACAGCCTGAAGTTATCTCAATGCAAAACGGGACACGCAAAAAATTATACCGTAAAAAAAGAGATCTCATGTTATCGCAGTGAAGTAAGGATTTGGCTTACCATCACCAAGATTTTTAATGGCAGTAGGCACTTGGATTGGGCTTGCTGGGCTAGGCGGATCCTCATCTATATGCGGAAGTGCGGCAGGTTGTCTCCACCCACTGGCTGATTTTAAACGCTGAATCGCTCCCTTCAGAACATCTGTGCCCGAGTCATGTGGGACACCATGATCTCTAACATGTATTGACCTACTAGATTTTATTTCTACATTTGCCAAGTATAAAAAAATGATTATTACAAGGGGTCGACCACTTTCACTTAGCATGCACAAGGAACCTATTCTCAACGAATACTTTGGAATACTTGAGAATAAATCGGCACATTTGCAAATATATTTTTGAATACAAGGATTATTCGGAATATATATGTTCCTCAAATACTGTCCGTTCAAAAGAAGGGAAATTTTCATCGATGACTTTGTAAACATGTGAAAGTGCTAAAATATTTTTTTTTTCACTTTTATTCGCATATTTTAATATTTCTACATGCAGTTCAAAGAATATATACGAATAAAATAGAATTAGGGAAAATATTTCGTTCATTCAAAAATGTAGAACACCAAGTACATGCTTATATCGGCAGATGACAAAATATGTGAGACTATTCGAGAATACTTAAGAATATTCTGAAATACTTCAGAATTATTATTATTATTATACCATTAAGCCATTTCCCTTGCGGGGTGGGCGTGACTTGCTCGGTTGGAGAATAGTAGTATGTATATGGGTATGTAGGTATAGAGTAGATAGGTATAAGTTAATTAGGTATATAGGTGTAGAGTAGGTAGGTATACAGGTATAAGGTATATAGATATATAGATGTTGAGTATAGATATTTTAGATTGATCTGGAATTCTCGTTTTATTCGTTTGAATTACACGTTTATTCCGCAACACTGCTCCGACCCAGGTTGCTGATCAATCTCCCTAGCGATCACCCAAATGAAGCGCTTCTCAAAATTGTTATGTATGTTTCCCCACTTGGGCCCATTAGTATCCACGGTCTTTGTTTCAGGCGTCATTAATTCTATTGTCACTCTGTTTACAAACTATTTGTCGCCACGCTTTTCTGCCCTGGCATTCTAATCTAGCTTCCTTCACGTCCATGCATTTTTCTCATGCAAGCTCTTGTGTTTCTATGTGTTTTCCCGCATATTATACGCAGAGGTTTCATGCCAGTTGCGTTAATTTTACTCCTGTCCTTTTCTTGACAGGTCCATGTTTCACTACCGTATAGTACCGACGGTACGAATATAGAATTATGTATGGACATTTTAGCTTTTTTTCATACATTTTTATTTGTGAGGATGGACCCCGCTCTACCCATGACCTGCTTACCCTTATTCATGCGCCTATCTAACTCCCCATCTATTTTTCCATCGCCAGTGAATAGGCTACCCAGATATACGTTCTTGTCAACTTGTTCTAATAGTTCATCATTCAGGACAATGTTGCAAATTGTTTTCTCAGTTTTCCCTTCAAGCACCATAATTTTTGTTTTATTTACGTTAATTTTGAGTCCCATGTCTTTCATGCTTGTATTAAGTTTATTCAACATTCTTTGCAAGTCCTCGAATGATTCTGCCATAACAATCTTGTCATCTGCGAAAGCTAACCGACGTAACTTGACTGTTTTGAGATCTACACCTTCTTCGTCGAAGGGGGAAGTTGTTAGAAACTTATCCATGAATATGATAAATGTCCACGAGGACATGACGTATCCTTGTTTCACGCCTTGCATAATATCGAACCAGTCACTCAGTTTCCTTTTTACACCTACACTCGCTTTAATACCTGAATATATTGTTTTTATTGCTTGTAGGAGCCCTCCATTTACTTCATACTCTTTAAGGACTTCCCAAAGTTCACTTCTATACCTATACTTCTATATATTTGACCTTGTCAAATGTTTTTTCTAGGTCAATACATGCACAGAAAACTTTGTTTCCTACTCTCAAGCTTTTTTCTGTGATCTGTCTTAGGCTAAATATCTGATCTGTCCTTCCTGGCATAAATTCACTTTGGACTTCCCATATCTTCTCTTCTGTGATTTCCATTACCCTACGAATGAGTATTTTCGAGTATGTTTCACTTACGGTACTTAGTAGGCTGATACCTCTGTAATTACTGCAGTTGCTTTTGTCTCCCTTTCTTTTGTATATTGGTACGATAATCGTTTTTCTCCAATCGTCTGGGACTTCTCCCGTCTCGGTACATAAGCTTATCAATTCGCACAACCTGTGAGGTATGTATTCGCCATCGTATTTAGGCATTTCAGCGCTAATACTGTCTATACCAGCAGCCTTACCGTTTTTCAAGTTCTTAATTATGTCTCTCCCCTCAGTGGGAGAGACTTTTCAATGGGGTTTTCTAATGCATTATGTTCTATGTCGCAGATTTGTTGTCCTATATCTTCACCTCCTAATAGTTCTTTAAGAGAGTCTTTTAAAGCGTCTACTATCCCGTATATGTCATATAGCATTTCACCTTTGCTGTTTCTCATGCTGACAAACTCTGTACTTTTACTTTCCTTCAACTGTTTATATGATAGTTTCATAATTCCTCCAATGTAGTTTTGTATTTTGTTCTCTTCTGATTTTTTCTTCACTCCCTTTGACTAGTCGTTTAACTTTCCTCTTTTTTTGTCATTTTTCAAGTTAAGTGCCATCATTTTCAAGTCTATTTCTCTCCTCATCGCTAAGACCTGTGATGTGCAACGTTCTTGCGTACGCTTCTTTCTTTTCTTTTTTGGCTGCCGCAATTTCATCATTCCACCATGGGTCACCAAATTTCCTTCCTACAACCGCCGTACCAGATACTTCGGCCGCAGTCTTAACAATGATATCCCGTAACAAAGTTCACGCGCCCTCTATATCTTTATTGCTTATAAGCACTTCCCACGTTGCCCTATCTATGCGTTCAGTTAACCTCTTTTGAAACTCTATTTGGACTTCCGATTTCTGTAAATTAACAATCTTTATTCGCTTTTGTTTTGTTTTTTGTGTTCTCTTTCTTCTCCATCCCCGCCCTAAATTTATTTTGGAGACTAAGAGGCAATGGTCAGTATTGCATACGGAACCCCTCATGAGTCTTGCATCTTCAACTAGTTTTCTTAGTCTTTTATCCGCAATAACCCAGTCAAATATACTGTGGCTATTTCCTTTACGCCAGATGTACATGTGGATCATTTTATGTCTAAACCAAGTCTTTGTAATAAATAGGCCCTTTTCTAAGCACAAGCTAACTAATTTTTCCCCGTTATAGTTTTTTCTTGTTGGATTCCCGAATTTACCTTGTACCCTTTCTGTATCTGCACCCTGACGTTGGACATCGACCCATCAGTTCATATCACCTAGCAGAATTATTCTTTCATCTTGATCGCAACTACTTATTGTATCATCTAGAATGTCACAGAAGGCGTCTTTGACTTCTCTCAGGTCACTATGAACTGGGGCGTAGCACGCTATAATAAATAATCTTCTGATTTCTACCTTCGTTCTGGCCCATAACAATCTGGGAGATATAAAACCATGATCTTTGAGATGATGTCTTGCTTTTTCATTCATAACACAGTACCACAAAATATTTTTGGCTGGACAATGGATCAAGACTGGTAGTATCTTATGCTTTTGGGGACTCTGAATCCGAATCTGGGCGTGGAATATTCCTATCACGTCACAGTTTCTTATAAATCAAGATTTTACTTCAAAATTAGTGAATATTTACACTATCCGATCTTTAGCTTGATTTGAGTGAGTCCCCTTGCCTGTCACCGTTTGGGGCGCTTCGTTTGAGTCAGTTCCCTTGCCTCTCGATGTTCAGTGTGCTTGATTTGAGTGAGTCCCTTTAGCTCTTACTGTCTGCGGTGCTTGATTTGAGTGAGTTCCCTCGCTTCTCGATGTTTAGGGTGCTTGATTTAAGTTAGTCCCCTTGCCTCTCACTGTTTGGGGTGCTTGATTTGAGTGAGTCCCCTTGCCTCTCACTTTTTGGGGTTTATTTCAATGACTCACCCAAATCAAGCACCCTAAACATCGAGGGGCAAGGGAACTCACTCAAGTCTAGCGCCCCAAATAGTAAGAGGCAAGTGGGCTCACTCAAGTCAAGCACCCTAAAAAATGAGAGGCAAGGGAACTCACTCAAACCAAGCGCCACAAACAGTGACAGGCAAGGGGACTCACTCAAATCAAGCACCCCGAACAGTGAGAGACAAGGGGACTCACTCAAATCAGGCACCCTAAACATCGAGAAGCGAGGGAACTCACTCAAGTCAAGCACCCCAGACAGTGAGAGCTAAAGCGAGTCACTCAAATCAAGCATACTAAACATCGAGAGGCAAGGGAACTGACTCAAACCAGGCGCCCCAAACAGTGACAGGCAAGGGGACTCACTCAAATCAAGCACCCCACAGGGAACATAGTCCTATTACGTCAACGTTGTTGTTCTTCGGTGAAGCTAAAGATCCATTTTCTGTCTAATTCCAAATTACACTTTAGTTACGCGTTTATAAAATCTTCTATGAATATATCTGCATACATGAACAAAGTTTATAGAAAAATAATCAAACTGTAATATTTTATGTTTCGTTCTTTTCCTATTTTCAAATAACCGACCGACTTCTGAGAGGACGAGAGACAGACTGCATTTTTGTAGGAGCAAAGGCTGATTGCAAAGAGTCAAATTACAAGTGCACTCCATCTTTTAAGTTTGACCGTTGGAAATATTGAGTGCTTTAAAATTTTGTAAATACTTTCGAATGTATAAGAATAAAGAAAATCTTGAAATACAGCGCAGTCCTGGATTTATTGTGAGCAAATTTTTGAAAAATAAATAAAAATATTATTATAAGTTCTTTAAATGCGATAAAGAGTTATACATGAATATATATATATATATATATATATTTAATTTTCTCCTGCTTAAAATATTAAAATAGTTATAATAATTGAACTGCAATATTATACGTTTCAGGGAGAGTTTTAAACTATATTTAGGGATCCCGGAAAGTAGCGCGTCAAAGGGGAAAGTCATCGATTGAACAGAATTGAAACAGTATCCAATAAATATCATCTAAGATCAAGGATCTATTAGTAACAGCTGGTTGAGGCTGAACGTACTCTCTCATCTCAGAAATCAAATGATAAAGTGACCTTTTGACCAAATTCTTGCATTTTTTACAAAGAAGCATAATTTTTAACCAAATGAGATGCATTATTGGAGAAAAATGTAATAATTTACATTTCAATCAAGCCAGGATTTTGATTGAAAAAACAAGTAAAGTCAACCCAAAAAAGACGAATTTTCAACCAAATAGTTCACATCTTAACCAAAAAGGATACTTTATAACAAAATATTTTTATCAACCAAAATGAGATTTTCTACCAAAAAAGCGTCATTTTCAACAAAGTACATGAATTTTCAACCCAGTGGTTCAATTTTCAACAAAGTAGTTCAACTTTCATTCAAAAACACTTGAATTTTCAACCAAAAAATGACTCTCGCAAAATTGTTGAATTTTCTACAAAGTAGATTAATTTTTAAAGAAATTTGATTTAATCAAACACATGAATTTTGAACCAAATAACGTGAATTTCTGAACAAAAATGGAAAATTTACAATGAAGAAAAATTTTCCAGTAGGAAAAGAACAAATTTTAAGTCAAATTTTTGAACCGCTAATTCAAAGAGAGGAATTTTCAATTCGAAAACATGAGTTTTTAACAAAGAAGTTAACTTTTAACCGAGGAATTTATTTCAAACCATATTGCAGAATTTTAAACCAGAAAATGGTGACTTTTTAACAAAATGAATAAATTTTCAATAGAAAAAGACAAATTTTCTACAGACAACCTGACTTTTCTACCAAAAAAGATCAATTTTCAACGAGGAATTGTATTTTGACATTTATAACACAAAAAGTTAATTAAAAACACATCAAAAAGTTTCAACGAAATATGCATTCGAATTTTTGACCAAAAAGATAAATTGTTAACTAAAGTGATGCAGCTTCAAACAAAAATAAATTTGTGTCAACCAAAAATTATCTTGACAAAAAAAACGGATTTTCGACAAAGCAGTTACATTTTTCATCAAAATATTTCAATTTTAAACTAAGAAGATGAATTTTCAAACAAGAATCTCAATTTTTCGTGAACATTGCAGTTCACTGCCTCAGTGGTAAGCTAAAACTGAAGAAGCAGGTTATGTTGTTCTAATATATATTCTCTACGATGCCCGTGAATGGCCAGAACGCCCCACCGTGGGGACTGGTCGAACTTAATTCCCAATCATGTTTTTTTTTTTTTTAATCGGGAGAATGGAGAGCCAAATCGGATTGGTATTATATCCAGTGTCCCTATCGATGTTATCAGGGTGTTTTAAGATTTCAGCTAGTGCTGATTGCGTGAAACGTTTTAGCATGACTTTACTCTCACCTTCCCTTACAAGTTGGCTCACCGATCTCCCGGTATCTCTGATATAGACTTTGCCAGAAAAACAAGGGATTATATGTATTCCCGGATCACTAATGGGTGTCTTTTTATCTTTAGGGCTGTTTATAACAAATAGGAAGAATTCTCAAAAAACACAAAAACCAAATCATATATAAGCCACGTGCGAAAAATGGAACGAAGGTTGAAATCCCTTGTTCTTTTGGTAAGGTCTATATTAGAGAAACCGGGAGAGCGGTTAGCCAAAGTGTCAAGGAAATTAGGAGTGAATTCAGGCTTAAATATTCCACGCAATCATTACTAGCTAAGCATCATATCGAAACTCAGAAGTTCCATGTCCTAAATATGTCCTGAAGACGCCTTGAAGACATAGGTCATTCTCAGGACATATTTCATACCGACATTAATCATCTTAAGAGCATCCCTTGGACGTCCAAAAGACATATTCCAAAAGACGCCTTAGGAATGTCCTGAATACATCTCTGAGACATCCTTAATTTTTTCGCCCGATTGACACCCGAAAAACCTCCTTTTTTATTATAAGAATATAGTTCAATATTCAACCAGAATATTTTCAACTGAACTCAAGAATTTTCTGTCAGAAAAGTAAATATTTATCAAGCTGCTTGGAATTTCAACCTAGAATATGAATTTTTAATATAAAAAAATAATTTTGCGAAGGTAAATGGATTTAGTTGAATTTTCAATAGAAGACATGAATTTTCAACTAACTAAGTAGTGCTGCTGCAGCTGAACTATCGTCGACATGTTGTTGTGTTTGAAAAGGTTCCACAGATGTATGCCATTCAACCATTTCTTCCTTCCCCTTTCCTTTTTGATGTGGATTTGATTCTTGATGTACTTCCTCGTTAATCGGATGTTCAACAATTTTCTTCTTTCCCCTTCTGTCTCGTGGATCTTTTGATGATTCTGTAAGAATATTGCTGATATATACAAAACTCATCATATCTGATCCAAACGTTCTATATGCTGACTGAGGATGTACATTTTCCAAGTATTGAAAAAATTATTATTACGACGAGTGGACCACTCATTATGTCTGTACAAAGAATATATTCTTAGAGAATACTTTAGAGCACTTGAGAATATATCGGCCCATTACGGAATATATGTGAATACAAGGAATACTTGGAATATTCTGAAAGTTCAAATGAAACGATTTTTCATATATTAATTTGTAAAGTAGTAGATATGCTAAAACGTTTTCACATTTATATAGGAAATAACGAATTATTGAAAGAAAATAATAATTCATATTTTAGCTTACAGATGGAAACATATTTATGAACAAAATACAATTAGGGAGAAATATTTCTTTCATTTGATCGTTAGAATTTCAAGTATGTAATTATGTGGAAACATAAGATAATTATTTCATGTTTCCACATATTTGAGATAATTTGAGAATGCTGAAGAATATTGTAAGATAATCAAGAATACTTGGGAATTTCTAAAGTGTTTCACACATCAATTACATAAAACTAGCACTGACATTCAATCTTCACGTTGAAGCCATTATTTGCTGTAAATGTAAGTACCTCTTTCTTGAAGATTTTTGATAGCATCGGTACATTCGTTTACGTTCGCGAACATTTTTGTATCATATTCAGCCCGTTATTTGTCCTTCGTGGCTGAGAAATACCCAAATTCTAGTTTTTTGCGTATTTCATGCTATGTATGGTCATTCCAGTAACGCTGCTGGAATTTGACCGCGGAACTTTTGAGATCGGTGACGCTATTTTTAATGATTAGCCACCACTCGCTGGGCGGTCCCGACAATTCTTTTTCAAGAATATATTCTACACCACATGGCCGTGGTCGTACCACCTCCCAATATTGCCGTAATTGACGTAAGAATCTCATATGATTGCCGTCGCCATTATACTCCGGGAGGATGTACTTTATATTGGGCTTAGTCAATGGTAACTGCTCTAATCCTCTGGGGTTAAGATTTCCAGTTATTCGCTCGACCACTTTGATGTTGCAATTTGCAACTCACAAGACATGTTTTATGATAATAATTAAGTTTAAGAAAATTCATGAAATTATGTATTAGAACGTCTGGTACACCAGTGATGCTACATGATACTCCATGATTCGTTTCGATATAGCTTATAATTTAATTTCTTATCGCTGATTCGTCTCGAAATTTTAATTCTCTCTATATGTAAACCCCTACTCGGAGTCAACATCATCACCGTGGAACATCGCAGGAGGTTGAGGATCATCGGGATGCCGAAAAGACTCAGCCAACTCACCACTCTAACTTAAACCTTCATTCTACCATTTGAATTCTCCCGCCAGTTCCACCATAAGGCGCTGCTGCCAACCTAACATCTGCAAATCTCAACTGGGAATCGTCTGTAGATATGGACTGGAAATCGCCTGGATTTTCTACAAAACCTGGAATGTTCCAGAAATCTAAGCTACAGCTCAGGCCCGTATCGTTAGTACTCCGAATTTATAACCACGGTGCAAATTTTTAATTGTTATAAATGAGCCCGTTAGTTAGTAAATGCTCGTAGGAAGTTTTCGTAGAGTAAAAACAGTGGTTTAAATTTGTTAGGTTAAGGCTAGCAATAACGGAAATTTGAATATTAAAATGAAAAATGTCAGTATCGCTTCACTTAGTACGACATTGCCTTAGTTCTACTTTTGTCCACGCGACGTTGCGGAAGTGGCAGAGTTTCGACCAATCAGAGTGGAGCAAGACGGATGTGACGTAGGTTAAGAAAGGTTATAAATTCTCGAGCGAGTCAGTACTCACTCTCTTGTCTCTTAACTCTTGACATATTAGTAATCTCAGTGTGTGTACGAGAAAAAGAGTCATCTTCGCTTCTCCAGGGATCCCAGCCAGCTCGTCCGAATTATCCACGGTCAGGAAAGGTCATTCTCTGTGCTCGGCGAATCAGCTGGTAAGATTTTCTCATGTCTAATCTGGTGAAACCTCTCAGCCTACCCTCCTTTAATGTTAACTTTTGAATTTTGATTTGTCGTTTTCTAGTTGGCCAAGAAAGCCCTAGAATTCAATTTTGTTGGCCGACAAGGCTCTTGATAAATATCGTTTCATTTTAGTTGGCCAAGAAAGCCCTAAAATTCAATTTTTTGCCCAGAAAGCTCCCACTTGTGTTTTGAGGTTAGGTTTGCCACGTGGCCACGAGGTTTCCCAAGATTGAATCTCGTAATTTCAAAGAAGTGTTTGTGATCTGATTTTATAATATTTATCTTTTGTTGCCTGATTTTGTGATGCTTATTTTTGTGATCTGATTTACTTTTGGCATGTTTTTAATTTTGTGCAATTTATATGTGACATGATCTTTAGTGAATCTTTTGGTTGTTTGCCATATATCCTGAGTTTGTGAATAGTTGTTCCAACCCCCTTTAGTGCCCCAGAAAATCAATTAGTTGTCTCCAAAAGAAAATTAAATTGTTATAACGCCCCTTTCAGTGAAATGTGTCCCTTAATCTGAGATATGTTCTCGTTCACTAAAAATTCAGTTGTTAGACCAACGACCCAATATCTGTGAATAGTTGATCCACTCTTCAGGAGAAATTACTATAATAAAATAAGACGATTCTTAGTATTAAAATTCCGCGAAATCCTGGAGTATCGAATCGTTAATATGTTATATGGTTAAATCCCTTCGCTTTGTTTTTTTTTTGTATAAAAGATCGAATTGTAAACTTCCTCTACGGAATTCTGTTTCATTCTGCTATAAAGTTCGAAAAGTGCTTTTGAAGATGTCAGACTAAAATTGTTGGAATAAGAAATCGTCAATTTTCTGATTGTTGGTCGATATATGTTACACCAATCGTATTAAAACTTAGTTAATTGTTATCATGATCCGCTGTATTCTTATTCACGAGTAGAAAACCCTTATCAATACGAAACCACGCCTTCTGCTAAAATTTTCTCACTTGAGATCTGAGCTAGTTTGAGTCGAGTTGAATTGAGTCCTATTTCCGGTACATCGTATTCTCAATAATGTCGTTCGCTCGTTTGGAGTTTGGAATTTGAAAGTTAGAATTCTAGTATCGAGATAACCTTTCGAAATCTTGTTTATTGATCGCGATTTTGTTGTTTTTGACCCAAGAAAGGTCTGGCGCCCAACATATAAATAGTAGAATAATTAGAATTGAGATTACGGTGCCGAAGGTATATTAATTCTCTTTTGTCTAAAAGACATTAATATTACACCACTCTCGATTGTGCAGTATCCAATCGGTTAATTTGGGCCTGCATACGGGCCTCCCTTTCTTCGAGACTCTGCGTCATATTCGTGATTGCTTCTGGAGATCCCTGTACCGCCTTTCCTCTCCCATGAATCGTTGTGTGCGTTGTTCGAATTCCTCCAATCTTTGGTTAATTAGTACCCACACCTGCTCCGAGCTGGAGTTGACTGCACATGAGGGTGTGCTTCGTGCCTCGTCCATGTTGTCTGTTGTGGTTGGTCTGAGAGTCCGATCCAAGTCCTCGTGTTCGCTGTTCTGATCGTCGCAAGACTTCTTCGTAGTCCGCGATGATCTTAAATTGTTTTTACTCATGACGACAATTGATTGTCCTGTCATAAGATGAATTACACGCGCACTATTTACAGAAGAATGTTTTTCCTAAATTTTTTTACAAACACTAGTGATGTGTACGACTTTATCCTTACTTTGTTTTGAATGAAATTGCACTCTTTCACTTTTTGAGAGTTTAATAGGTCGTTTTATATAATTTAAATGTTTTTATCTTGCCTATCACTCTTTTCACTGTAATATCACTGTTAAAAAGCTTCGTTCAGAATTTTCAAAACACTCACAGCGATTTTCATCGCGAGTCTCAAATACGCGCCGAAAAAGGTTTCGTCCACTTTGACCAAAATCTGTCAGGATCGCACACTCAAAGGTGAATCTCCGCGTGAGAAGTTTAAGGCAATGTAATCACCTTTAACTCCTCTTCAGAGGACATCGCCTTTGAATTTGGTGAAGGTTGTGTGGCAAGGTAGGAGAGGATACAATCCTCAGACCTTCCCACAAGGTTTTCACCCTGAGATCCTGGCAATTTGGGCACAAGATTTCAGAATGGGCATTTTCGGTTGAGCAGCGCTTTTTATATTCGCTGCTCCACATTACCCTCTCTCGCTTGAAAATTCTCACTTGGGTGGGAGTCTTCGAACCTGCGCCTTGAGGTTTCTCCTATGTGATGCAATTTCTTCTTGCATCACTAAGGAGCTGCTTCCTCTGTCTATGCTCAAGCGGCCCTTGTAACTCGCGGGTTACAATATATATATATATATATATATATATATATAATTTTTCTAACAAAATTGTGGAATTATATACCATAACTGTTTTTATTATGCATATTACAATTTGAGTGAATAAAGTAATTATGATAAATATGTAATTAAACATAATAATTAAATTATATAAATACGAGAAAAGTACATAGGTCGTCACGATGAAAGCGAATCAAAAGAGGGGTCCAATGGGTATGTTAGGGTCCTTTCCACGTGCCAAAATAATACAATTACAATGTCAGAAACATTGCTTAAGTAGAAGAAAATTTGTATATTTTTTAAATAGATATTGCAAAAAATAGTGTGAATTTTAATTTTTTTCTTGAATTTTAGGTAATATTCTAATTTTAAAGATATTTTTCCACAACATCGAAACAGCTTACAAGCGTACGAGTATATGTTTCATATATATACAAAAAAATATTGTTACCGCAAAGAATATTGACATTATTTCAACTCTTTTATTACAATTTTAAGTTCTTGCACTGTGATAGAAATTTTATTTAGATATATTCTCATAAGATGTGTAAAAGTTATGTATTGTTTATATGTAGTATATGACGAGCATCCGGTTATACATAGGAAAATTGATGAAATATATGGGAATAATTCGATAGTAAATGTGGAATATTGAAGTGGTCCACTTCTTGGATTGTTATTACAATACTTACCAATTTCTTTGAAAAGAAGAAAGGCGATGAGCACAAAAACCCCGAAAAAAGGCCTCATTTTTGTTCTATGTCGACGAAACTGACTCCTTCAAAATTTCATACCGAACTACTTTTATGATTTTTCAGAAATTCTCTAGCGAATATATATACTAACCGACTGACGTCGATATATATATATATATAT
>CAKNXH010000890.1:110730-187844 GCA_932178445.1 Andricus quercusramuli
TATTATATTCACATTCTTGTTGCTGTCATAGTTTTGATAGTGCTACACGCTTGGCTCATTTCATTAGAAATTTCTATTTTTCACGTTTTCTGTTTTTTATAACAAGTAGTTGCTTTCCACTTTTGAATAAGGAAATATCTCAACTAATTGAATTATTAATTTTCTGATCATCTTTGCAGACTCACTTTTTACTAATCTTTTGCATAAGGAAAAAAGCTATTAATTAAAAAAACTTTCTGTAGACACTCAATTCCTACTTATTCAAGCCAATGCTCATTCAAGGAAAATCATTTTCTGAAAGTTATCTGAATAATTTTAATTTTCTTTGGAAAATAAGGAAAATATACGAAAGAAAAATTTCAGAAAATCAAAAACAAAACTCTCTGAAAAAGTAGCGGATGAATACCTTGAATATGTATAATTAGTTTTAGGTTCACTGATCCATTGTAATTTCACGTGTCTGAAGAATTCTTATTTGTCTTCAATTTGTTCAAACATTTAGTTCTTACAGTTTGAATAGAGTTAAGAATGTGACACCAATGAATGTTTTACATTATGATTCAGAGTACAAAAAAGCTTAAATACTAAAATGTATCTTTTAAGCACTTAATTTGATACTCATCCTTTTTGGGCCTGAGTGAGAAAATTTCTTTTTCAATTTTTATAATAATCTATGGCAAAAAATAAAACTGTTTGATGTCGTAACATTTCCCCGTACGACGAGCTTTCTTTATTTAAAGCCCTATAAACAATATGTTTTTTTATAAATCTCAGATCCCCTAAAAGCCACAATTTTCAAATCATCAAAAAATGTGGTGTTGTAATTATAGAAGGTATTTCGAAAATATCTAACCCGCTGCCGATTATGCCCAAAGAGGTGAAATTTCATTGGAAATCATGAATCTTTATCCAAATACTAGAATTTTCAAATGAACACCCAAATTTTTAACTTTAGGAAATGAATTTTCAAAAGAAAAAAAACAACAATTTTTGTCAGAATAATTAAATCTTCAAACCGAAGAGAATGATTTTTAAACAAAAATGATACATTTTGAACAGCGACAAATTTTTCTCTAACAAAATTTGAAAAAATTGGACGAAATTATCGAATTTTGAAGCAAAACCAGGAATTCCAACCCGAGAGAGTGTGTTATGAAAATTTCAAATCACAAATCGCTGAATTTTTCGAAACAAATTCTTTAAAATACAAGGATTTCAAGGAAATCGAGGAATTTAGGAAAAACTCTAAAAAGGCTTTAAATTCTCAAAACCCTGCAAACTCACCGGAAAGGAAAAATTTGTTAGAAGATAATTGAATTTTCAAACAAGAACTTTTTCACCAAAAAATATGAATCATAAATCCAGAAAGACGAAAGTTTCAATACAGCATTTGAGTTTTTTTACCAAAAAATGACCTTTTAACAAATAATTAATTTTTCAAGAAAATAGTTGAATTTTCATCAAGGAAAAATTTGATCATCAACAAAACAGTTTCATTTTGAACAGAATAGTTAAATGTTTGAAAAAATAATGGAATTTTCAACTAAACAGTTAAATTTTTTATTGAAATGATGAATGATAAACAAACATCGAATTCAATTTTTAAAAAAACGAATTTTCAACAAAATAGTAGAAACCTCCACAAAAAGCGAATAATTTTTCATCAAGAAGTTGCACTTTATTCAAAAAGGATAATATTTCTGAAAAAAGAGATGAATTTTTAAACAAAAATGACAAATTTTCCACAAATAGTCGAATTTTCAACGAAGAAAGATATTTCAATAAATAAAGAAAAAAAGCTTTCAAACAAATTGTTCAATTTTGAAGTCAAGAAAACGAATAAGCTACGGAGGACTTAAATTTTCAAATCAAATAGTTGAGTTCTCAACCAGAAAAGGTACATTCGCAACCAAAAGTGAAATAGTTCTATATTCAGTAAAAAAATGAATTTTCCACTAAAAAAAAAGTCCAATTTTAAAAAACCATGAATTCGCAACTAAAAGCTATCAACTTTCAATTAATAATGGAATCATTGAATGTTCAAGAAAATAATTAAATCTCCAACCAATAAAATAAATAATGAAGCAATCCCAATTTCAACCAAGTAATTAAACCTTCAATTAAAAAAGATGCATTTTGAATGAAAGCTTCAATAGAAGGCTTTCCAATAAAAAATAATTAAATTTCAACGAAAAATAGTGGTATTTTTTTATTGCGTTCAATTAATTCAGTTCGCATATGTACTTCACGTTATCATGTAGATAGCTGATTGGGAAAGCGATAGGAGTATATACCCACGTAAGAACCTTTTATTTATTTTCCTTACAATTTTTTCCAATCTCGCAAGATTAGGCTGAGATAGCGATGTTATCAATATTTTATAACTGCCTTGTAGTAGGGAATCAACACGAGATTGAAATAATTATTTGTATCGCAAATAATACAAATATTCGCAAATAATCAAAAATAATAAATAAATAAATAAATAATCGCAAATAATAATAATAATAATAATTTTGGACTATCCCAGTAGAAAATCCCGAAGTTGGCAATATCATCTCTTGATATATTAATTTAAGAATGAAGTGATTGTTCCCAATTACAGGGTCCCATTAGGCTACTTTCTCCAATAATATCTTATCTGCAATTTATTTTCATTTAAACCTGTATGAGAATAAATTCAATGTATTATAAGCATGAATATCATTTGTTATCTTTTTGAATTTCCGAAGGAATAGCCATTCTTTTGTTGAATTTGATCTTTTTAAACAAATTTTCTGTCGTATTTCGAAAGAGGTCATTTAAAATCAGCAGGATCCAACATGAAAGCTGGAACATCTGAATCTTAAAAGAGGAATTAATTTCGAAGAATATACATTCATTATTAGGACTGCAGTAATTACAGCTATGATGGATATATTTTACTTACAAGAAGTTTTTTTCTGAATATATATAGAAACAGTGAGAAACAAATTTCACTTAGAATTGATGATGATTAGAATCTTTATTCAATACAACCTTCTGTTGGAGAATCAACGCTTCTTCACTCGAACTAATATTCGAGTTTCTACTTCTGCAAAGGTTTGTGAAATTTATAAAGAATATCTTGGTCTTGAAGTTATAGATCGGAGTGGAAAATGGGTTCCACATAGAATATGCTCTAGTTGCCATGTAATATTAAGTCATTGGGATATAAGTCGACATAGGTACTCACAGATTCACGAAATCTAATTTGTTGCACAAGCCACTCATGTAAAATCATTGATATTTCTGTATGAATAGCTTGCCAGGGGTTACTAGAGGGGGTAACAAGAGCATTTATTATTTCGACGCTGAAATAGTATCGAGAAGCAATACATCGTTCGAGACTATTGATTTTTTTTTTTTTTTTTTATTAGGGAATGTGGAAAATGTTCCTTTTCACACCGAGAAGTGATCCGCACTTCTCGGTAGTGTCGGGATATTGATATCGTCACTACAATGATCTGAATATATGTGCATGTACAAAGATCTTAATTTGACCATTACAGTGATGCTACCAACGACCGACTAAAAACCACCACCCTTTTCTTCTTGACAGGAATCCCCCCGGAACTGCTTTCGCATTACTTCAGGGGGGTGCCGTTGCTTGCCTACTTGGGCATCTGCTGGTTTCCTTTTCTTTGGCATCTTGTCCCAACCAGGATGTACGCATCGTCCTCAGTATGTGCGTTGGTGCCGCACATCGGGCTCGTCGGCTTTCGACATCCTGGTTGGGGGTGTAGGTTGGACTGCCTCTGGCTTCTTGTAATTTCTTCCTATAGGAATATATTTCACTTCATAGTCTAGTCAAGATGTTACGCATCGTCCTCAGCAGCACGTCATTGTCGTGCAACGGGTTCGTCGGCCTTTGAACATCCTGATTGGGCATGGTTGAATCTGGCTGGTTATTACTTCCTCCCCGCAGCTGCACACGTCGTCCTCATCAGGGAAACAAATGTCCCGCATCGGGCTCGTCGGCCTTTGGCAGTTTAGGGCTTGGGTAGTTTCCTCGCTGGCGTCCTCAGTCTCTGAGTTGCCCTTCTTTTTTCTTCTTGCATAGAATGGTTTCGACATAAGTGGAAACTCTGTTCCACCATTCCTCGCTTTGAAGTATCACCCCGACAATATTTTCAGGCTTAATGTTCCCAATGTCGCTTTCAAGCCTATGCTTAATTTCGGTCCAGCGTTCGCACTCAAAGAAGGTGTGTTCAGCATTGTCGGTTTCCGCCTCACAATACCCACACTTAGGACTACTTACTTTTCCCCTCTTGTATAGGTAGTACCCATGTCCTGAGAGGAATTGCGTTAAGTGATAATTTGTTTCTCCGTGCTTTCTGCCTATCCAGGTTAGAATTTTGTGTCTTCCGTTGCCACTTCAGCTTTTCTATCATTTCCTTCATGTGAATAATTCCGGTTTTGACTCTCGTGCTGATATTCTCCTGCTACTTAGCGGCTTCCAGCATAGTCGACGTCAGTTCGGCCATCCCATTGATAAGGTCTCTGATGGACTTCCCTTCTGTCTCGATAATCTTCTGTAGGGCAATCGAGCCCTTTGCGGCCTCTGCTGCACGTTTTATGGTGGATTCGGATCTCTCAATGCTACTCTTGAGAGTTGTCGCCATGTCTGCTGCGCTCATGTCTTGCTTCGTAAAATCTGATTCGGTTTGTATAAGGTTCTCCATGAATTATCGTCAGCGCATCGTGTGTGGAGGGGCGGGCCGAAATAGCTGGGAACGGGTATACCCTTGGACCTAAGTCCTACCCCAGTTCTCTGGGGCCCAGCCTTCGTGTAACCAGTCCCGGAAAACACGGACGGACTGCAACTCGCCTGGGGCACTGCAGATTCCGACCTCTGCAGCCACCACGCACTCCCTGATAAAGGCCCGAAGGGGCTGGCTTCTGATCCCTACTGCAGCTGACACCTCGGCAGTGCAAGCACACATCAGCCCCTCGCCACGTCAGCGGGTTAGGCAGACGTGGTTCGGAGCACTCCCAGTGTGCGACAGCAGGAACCAATCGTGGTTTTTTCTCGGTGTGTCCTTCACCCAGTGTATTTGGTCCCCGGGGCCTATTTTATTTCAGCCGTACCCTCTGTTTCCAGCGAGCATTCCCCTATCCGCCACCTGGGGACGCGCCAAGTAGGGATAACACCTCTCCTTCCCCGCAGACAACTGCGGAGGTCCTTGGTCGAGACTAATGATGGTAACAGTTATGATGACACAATCGGATGTTCGTTCTCGCTCAGCGATAGCACACACGATGAAATAGCACGTTCAAACATCGAAAAAATAAATGCTCTTTTTACCCTTCCTAGTAACCCCTGCCGAGCTATCTATACAGAAATAGCTATGATTTGACATTAGTGGTTTGTGTAACAAATTAGATTTCGTGAATCTGTGGGTACCGATGTCAACTTATATCCCAATGACTTAACATTACATGGCAACTAGAACATATTTTGTGTGGAACTCATTTTCCATTTCGATCTGTAACATCGAGACCAAAATATTCTCTATAAATTTCACAAACCCTTTGACAAGCTAGTTTACGGTCGAACTGAAACTGGTATTTACTACAAATATGGCAAAATATATCAGGGTTCTTATTGCAAAAATTTTGAGAAGTAGAAACTCGAACATAATTTCGAGTAAAGATTTGATTCTCCAGCAGATAGTTGTAAAGAGAAACTCCGCACGTTACAAATCCGGCTCTGACGAAGGCAATGTTCACTCGTCGTCGGATACATTACGGCTCCATCAATTTCATCTAAAGGAATTTATTTTCCTGCTTCAGTGGGAATAAACCACAGTTACTCTGTTTTGAGGAAATGTTAGGCTGTAAAGTTTGCAATATTGAAACTCAGATTATTTTAATATATAATTTTCTGGTTTTGTAGTTCCCATTGTGAATCACTGAAATATAAACACGACAGTTACAGTGTCAATGGTTTATACAGCTTGTAATAAAACAAATTTCAATTTGTCTGGATATTTCTTGTGAAATTTATCCTAGAACTTTGTTGGAAATTCGTCTTTTTGGTTTTAAAATTAACTGTTTGATCGAAAATTCATATTTTGGGGTTGAAAACTTAACAATAATATTGACGTTTCTTAGTTACAAATTCATGTATTTTGTAGAAAATTCGCCTCTTTCAATTGGAAATGAAATAATTTTGTTAAAAAGTCGTCCTTTGTGGCCTAAAATTCAACTATTGGGCTGGAAATTAAACGTTTTGTTAAAAATTAACTTTTTTGTTGGACACTCATATTTTCGTTCCTCTTCTCGACTTAAAAATTCAATGATTTTGTTCAATTTTTTTTAAAGAAAAATCTCGCTTTGTTAAAAATTTGTCATTTTGGATTAAAAATTCATCTCTTCAGGTTGGAAATTTAATTATCTTGACGAAAATTCATTTTTTTTGTTGTTGTTGAAAATTCATTTCCTAGAGTTGGAAATGTGTGTGTTTAATTGAAAATTCTAGTATTTGGTTGAAGATTCATCATTTCAGATGAAAATTCACCTCTTTGGGCATAATAGGCTGCGAGCTGAAAATTTTCAAAATACCTCTTATAATTACAACAGCACATTTTCTGATGATTTAAAAATTGTGGCTTTTAGGGGAGCTGAGATTCATAAAAAGTAGTTTTTTTGCAGGGCTTCGTGAAAAATCGAATTATTTTCCTTGTTTCTCAAGCATTTTGGCATGTATATTATAATATTTGAGGGACAAGACATTTGATTGTTAGCGACAGACATTGTCTAAAACGTAGTATTTGGTATACAAACAATTTTTTCAAATGAAGTGTTGACATTCAAAGTACTACGCAGTTATGATAAATCAAACACCTGAAAGGAAAAATATTGTGATTCATACAGAGAAATGGCGAAAAATCATATCTATAAATTTAATCAGCACGTCGTTCCGTATCTAAGAATATTTGTATCTAGATCCAAGATAAGAAATACTCGTTTAGTTAATCATTATTTCCACAAACTGAAGTGCAGTTATTGAGGGTAGATAGCCTTACCTATTTTCCACTTCGCTATCTACATATGTGCGTCAGTAATTAAGTATATATATATATATAAGCTAGAGAATTCCTGGAGAAACATCAGTAATCCGGTATGAAATTTTGTTAAAAGAAGCTTGGTAAACCTAGAAAGAAAATGAGACCTTTTTTTAGGGCTCTTGTGATCATCGCCTTTCTTCTATTCAAAGAAAGTGGTGAGTATTGTAATAACAATCCGAAAAGTCAACCACTACAATATTCCTCATAGTTCGGAAGTGTTTAGAAATGTTTCCAAACATTTCAACAGATATTAACGTATTTCTCCGGGTTGCGATGATATTAACACGATAGTATCACTCCCCGATGAAATCCGCATCAACAATCATTATACATCCCTTCCGAGGGGGTAGCGTCTCTGGTAGTCCTCTGGTAATCTTGTAAATATGGTAATCTACTCGTAATCAGGAATGATCCACTAATAATCCAGAATAATCTTCTGTCATATACTTGTAATCCAGATAATTCGGAATTATTCAGGTTGAAAATCGATGCCCCACGTGAAAAAATGCTAAGGAAAGCGTTCTACGGAAATACTACAAACACTCCTACAAACTAATTTTGGACTAAGCTTGACTTCCGGTGATGAACTGCGCTCTCGGAAATCACACTCCAGACATCACACACATGCACCACGAATGCGAACATCTTCTTCGAGAAAAGTTTGCTACCCATGTCAAAACCTTGAACCAACTGTGGGTTCCTCGAGAAAACAAGATTGCACAAATTCCCCAGGTGTAATAAACACATCTTCTCCGAGAAAGTCTGGGTTTTACAGTACTTTATGATCCCTGGAGATAGTTACTCGAAAACACGAGATTGAACCAATGCCCCAGGTGCAGAAAACACATCTTCTCCGGGGAATTTCAAGTTTCAACCATAGAAAACCATAGAAGTTTTACAGTACCTTAGTGTTCCTGGAGTGGGTTCTTCGAGGACACGAGATTGCACCAATAACCCAGGTGTGAAAAACACACCTTATCTGGGAAAGTCTGATTTTGACAGCACTTTCGGGTCCCTGGAGTGGGTTTCTCAACAACACGAGATTGAACCAATGCCCTAGGTGTAAAAAAAATCTTTTTCGGGAAAGTCTAGGTTTTGCAGTACTTTGGGGTTCCTGGAGTAAGTTTCTTGAAAACACGAGATTGAATCAATGCCTTATGTGCAAAAAACACATCTTCTCCAGGAATGTCTGGTTTTCGCAGTACTTTAGTATGTCTGGAGTGGGTTCCTCGAGGACATTAGATGAAACTAATGCCCCAGATGTGAAAAACACATCTTCTCCAGAGATGTCTGATTTTTGCAGTAGTTTGTGGTTCCTGGAGTGGGTTTATCAAGGACACGAGAATAAATCAATGCCCCAGGTGTTGAAAACCCATTTTATCCGGGTAAATCTGGTTTTTGCAGTACTTTAGTGATTCTGAAGTGGGTTCCTCGAAGACACGAGATTGAACCAATGCTCTAAGTGTAAAAAACACATATTTCACGGGGACTTCTGGGTTTTCCAGTACTTTAGTTTCTCTGGAGTAGGTTAATTGAAAACACGTGATTGAATAAATGCCCCAGGTGAAAAAAACTCAACTTCTTTGGGGAAGTTTGGGTTTTACAGTATTTTAGGGTTCCTGGAGTGGGTTTCTCGAAGACACAAGGTTGAATCAATACCTCAGGTGTAAGAAAAACTAATCCTTTTTACGGAAATCGGGTTTTCACAGCACATTAGGGTCCATTGAGTGAGTTCCTCGATGACACGAGATTGAACCAGACTTCCCCAGAGAAGAATTGTTTTTACACCTGGAGCATTGGTTGGCTCTCGTGTCATCGAAGAACCGACTCTAAGCATTGATGCAATCTTGAGTTCTCGAAGAACCCGCAGTTGGTACGAGGTTTTGACGCGAGTAGCATAATTGTCTGGAAGAAGATGTTGTTCGCATACCTGGTGCAAGGGTGTGATGTTCGAAGTGTGATTTCGAAGAGCACAGCTCATCACCAAAAGTCAACCTTAGTCCAAAATTAGTTTGAAGAAATGTTTGTAGAATTTTCGTATGGAATATTCATCTGTTTTCTTGAACATTCGTCTTTTTGATTTGAAAATTCAAACAGATCTTAATACAACATTTTTTTTCTTTGGTAGAAAATCATTTCTTTAACTGCAAATTTCACTATTGAAATGATTCATTAAAAATCAGACAGGTTCCTACGCATGAACTTGCAGAATCCCTCGCGGACAAAACATGTTGTTTTTTACAGGATATAAGGTGATATTTATCTTTCTATTGTTACTTTGCGATATCTTTCACCGTTTCCAAAAAAATTTCATAAATTACATTTTTAGGGGAAAAAATTCTCCCGGCCTCGAAAATTGTTCAGTCCGCATGACCCTGATGGAATGCCTTTTTTCATTGTGCAGAAATTATAATAAAAATTATGCGAGGAAATAAAAAAGGTGAGGTTTTCCAGGAAAGTTTATGTTTTTCCTTTAAACTTTGAAAACATGAAAACACATTTTGTGGGAAACCACATTTTTTTTATTCTCCTAAGTACATATGTTTTGAATGTTTGTGCTAATAGAAGAAAAAAATCTTGCCAGCTCTATACGGGATAAACCATTTTTGAGGCCGGGAGAATTTTTGTTCCCAAAAATATAACTTTTGAATTTTTCTTGTAAACGGTGAAAGAAATAGTAAAATAATGAGAATCCTTTTTAATAAAAGGTTTTCAGACTTGAAAACTTCTATCTTAACATTGTTTTGTATCTGCCATTATTCGCGAGAAAAAGTAGAACATGTGATTGTGAGAGAGAAAAATTCTCCTGGTCTCAAAAGTTATTCAGCCAGTATAACACTTTCGAAATATCTTCCTTGTCTTAGTGAAAATTAAACAAAAAAAAAATGAAAAAAAAATATAACGGTGGGTTTTTTGAGAAAATCGACTTCAAGAAAAATATATTCATGAAAAATATTTGACTGCTCATCCCAAATTTCGGGATGACGAGACACTTCGTTAAAAAATTTAAGTCTGACTCAAAAGATTTGAAATTTTTAATGTAATTTCACAGGTTTTAATGAATTCTAAATATTTTTGGATATTATGAATGATTCCAATACATTTCTGAGAGGTTTGAAAAGTTTAGAGGGAATGTGAGAAATTTTCGAAGATTTTGAAAATCCCAAGAAACTCGTAATTTATTTAAATTTTTTGAAGAGATTTCAAAAGATTTGAAGTATTTTAAAGTACTTTGCGAGAATTGAATGCATTTTGAAAAATGAAACAAAATTCCAGGGATCTTCGAGGATTTTACTGATTTTAATGCATTTTAAGAGTTCTCAAAGTATTTTGAATATTTTACAGTATTTTGAAGATTTTGGGATATTTTACAATATTCCAAGGAATTTTCGATTGATTTCAATAATTTCAAATAGTTTCAAAGAATTGATTAGATTTGACGTTATTTTTAAAAATTCCACGATATTTTCAAGAAGGTTATGAAATTTCTCTCATGAAGTATTTTAAAAGGTTTTACAAATCGGATTTCAAATATCTTGGGGTATTTCAAAAGTTCGAAGGCATTTTTAATATCTTTAAAAAGTTCCAAGGGATTTCAGAAGATTTCATGGGATTTGGAAATTTTAAAAGATTCCATAGTATTCCAATGAATTTGGAAAATTTTATGAAATTTTAAGAGATTCTAAAAAATTTGTAATCAACTTGAATAATTTGAAGGAATTTCAAAGTGTTCTAGATATTTGAGAGGATTTCAAAAGATTCTGAAATATTTTTAAAGATTAGGAAAATTTCTAGGGATTCGCAACTATTTTAGCGATTTTCGAACAAATGTAGATCCTCAGTCAGCATCTAGATTGTCAAGATCAGATATGATGAGTTTTGTATATATCAGCAATCTTCTTACAGAATCATCAAAGGATCCACGGGACAGAAAGGGAAAGCAGAAAATGGTTGAATATCCGATTAACGAGAAAGCATATCAAGAATTATACCCACATTCACGTAAATTGGGTATTAAAATACGTGACGTTCGTGGACCTACATCTGTGGATCCTCCTCAAACGCAACATAACGTCGACGATCCTTCAGTTGCAGAAGCCCTACTCAGTTAGTTGAAAATATATGTACTCCATTGGAAATTTAACTAAATTTTGGTAGAAAATTATTTTCTTCTACTGAAAATTATATTTCGAACTGGAAATCTAACTATCCCATTTTCAGTTGAAACTTTATCTTTTATAATTAAAAATTCAACTTCTGGGTTGAAATTCCAACTAGCTTGATGGAAATTCAATTTTGTTGTAGAAGATTCTTGAGCTCAATTGAAAATATTCTGGTTGAACATTAAACTATATTCTTATGATAAATTGAAGTGAGGTTTTTCGGGTTTCAATCGTGTTCACAAGTACGAAATACCGACATTTCGTGTACATTTCAGTTCACTTCTTCAGGGCTAACCTGGAACTGATGTTTCAGGTTATGTTGTTCTCCAATTTATTTTCTACGATGCCTGTGATTTGCCGGAGCGCTCAACACGTTGGTTCACCGCTCTCCCGGTTTCTCCAATATAGACTTCACCACAAGAAGAAAGAATTCCATATACTTCCGGATTACTAAGAGGTGCCTTTCCATCTTTAGGGTTATTTAGAAGTTTTCCTATTTTCGCAGGTGGATTATATATTGTTTGGTTGTTGTGTTTGTTGACAGTTCTTCCTATTTGTTTTAAAAAACCCTAAAGATGAAAAGGCACCACTTAGTGATTCGGGAGTTATATAATCCCTTGTTCTTGTTGCAAAGTCTATATTGGAGAAGCCGGGAGAGCGGTGAGCCAATATGTACAGGAACATGCGACTAAATCCAGGCTAGAATACTTCAAGCAATCGACACTATCTGAGCATCATATCGAGACCGGACATAGCATTTTATTTAATAAAAAATAACCGTCAGCGCAAAAACGTACCATGTTTTTCCAAGAAAACATACAGAAGCAATCGAAATCTTGAAACAGCCTGATAACATCAATAGGGACAATGGATATAATACCAATCTGATTCGGCTTTCCGTCCTCCGAGGTTTTCTTAAAAAAGACATGATTGGCTAAGCAAGTTCGACCAGTGCATACTATTAGCTGCTCTGGCTAATCACAGGCATCCTAAAGCTGCATCAGTTCAGTTGAACATTCATGTTTTCGGTTAGAAATTCAATTACATATTTTGTTGAAATTTGTTTGTTTGTTTTTAATCAAATTTTTGTGTTATCAAAATCTATTAATTATGATTAAAAAAAATCCTTTTTTAAATTCAACGACATGGATTAAAATGAATTTTGAGGTTAAAAATTAACTTCTTTGTTGAAAAATCAACAATTTTGTGAAAGTCATATGTTGGTTGGGAATTCAACGGTTCTGTTGAAAATGCATGTACTTTGTTGAAGACTCATCTTTTGTTGGGTTAAAATTCTTCAATTTGGTTGAAAGTTAAACTACATTGTTACAAATTCATTTTCTATTTTATTCATAATATTCTTCGAACTTAATGTCAAAATATTAAAATATTGAAATGGAAATGAAAAAAATATTTCAGCACTTTTACATGTTCACAAAGTCATCAATAACACAGGACCACAAAAAATTAGTGGAGGGTTCCTCAAACCAGACCAAGTGGATTATATGTTTTTTGGGTTGCTGAAACCGAATACGAAACCTGTTTTGCCCCATCACGTCAGCGTTTTTTTCTAACCTCAAAGAACAGCTTGAAACTATAAAACCCAACAATATCAACCCTTAAGCCATATAACCCTATACCTTCAAAGCTTAATAACCTTGAGATCGATATAACCTATAACCCTAAAACCCATAACCTTGAAATTTAAAAACTCAAAACTCATAAATCTTAATTCCCGATAAACTACAAACCCGAAATGCAGCAAAAAAAAAAAAAACGAAAAAACTTACACACAAATTTCAAACCTCAGTCTCGGAGTGTATTAGCTTTATAATTCCATACATCCATCACTTCATAACCTCAAAACCCATAAGCTCCATAACCCTGGAGTCCCATAACACTCAAGACAAGATAAGAGTTCTAGCCACTTAAGGCAAGATCCTAGTGGTGATCCAGCCACTTAAGGCAAAATCAGTTTTAAGTTCCAGCCACTTGAGACAAGATCAGCCAGTCCCTGCCACTTGAGGCAAGATCTTAGCTCTCCAGCCACGTAAGGAAAGATCTATTGTAATCCCAGCCACTTGAGGCAAGATCAGAGTTCCAGCCACTTAAGGTAAGATCAGAGTTCTAGCCGATTAAGAAAAGATTAGAGTTCTAGCCACTTCAGGCAAGATCTAGTGGTGATCCAGCCACTTAAGGCAAGATCTAGTGGTGATCCAGCCATTCAAGGCAAGATCTAGTGGTGATCCAGAAACTTAAGGCAAGATCAGTCTGAGCTCCAGCCACTTAAGGCAAGATTAGAGTTCCAGTCACTTCAGGGAAGATCAGAATTCTAGCCATTTAAGGCAAGGTCTAGTGGTGGTCCAGCCACTTGAGCCAAGATCTATTGAATATCCAGCTACTTAAGGCAAGTGACTGGAGATCTAAAATCTTGCCTTAAGTGTCTGGATCACCACTAGATCTTGCCTCAAGTGGCTAGAACTCTGATCTTCCCTGAAGTGACTGGAACTCTAATCTTGCCTTAAGTGGCTGGAGCTCAGACTGATGTTGCCTTAAGTGTCTGGATCACCACTAGATCTTGCCTTAAGTGGCTGGATCACCACTAGATCTTACATTAAGTGACTGGATCACCTCTAGATCTTGCCTTAAGTGGCTGTGTCACCACTAGATCTTGCCTTAAGTAGTTGAGTTTACGATAACTCTTGCCTTAAGTGGCTGGAGAGCTAAGATCTTGCCTTAAGTGGCTGAGCCACCACTAGATCTTGCCTGAAGTGTCTGGATCACCACTAGATCTTGCCTCAAGTGGCTGGATCACCACTAGATCTTACATTAAGTGGCTGGATCACCTCCAGATCTTGCCTTGAGTGGCTGTATCACCAATAGATCTTGCCTTAAGTAGTTGGATTTACAATAACTCTTGCCTTAAGTGGCTGGAGCTCTAAGATCTTGCCTCAAGTGGCTGGGCCACCACTAGATCTTGCCTTAAGTGGCTGGATCACCACTAGGTCTTGCCATAATTGGCTGGATAACCACTAGATCTTGCCTTAAGTAGTTGAATTTACAATAACTCTTGCCTTAGGTGGCTGGAGAGCTAAGATCTTGCCTTAAGTGGCTGGAGACTTAAGATCTTGCCTCAAGTAGCTGGAACTAACTGACCTTGCCTTGAGTGGCTGGGTCACCACTAGGTCTTGCCTTAAGTGTTATGGAACTTCAGGGTTATGGAGCTTATGGGTTTTGAGGTTATGAAGAATGGACGTATGGAATTCTAAAGCAAAAACTCTCTGAGATTGAAGTTTGTAATTTTCGTGTAAGTTTTTCGTTTTTTTGGCTACATTTTGGGTTTGCAGTTTATTGGGATTTCAGATTAATGAGTTTTATGGTTATAAATTTTGAGCTTATGGTTATAGGTTTACAGGTTATATTGATCTCAAGGTTATTCAGCTTTGAAGGTATAGGGTTATATGGCTTAAGGGTTGATATTGTTGGGTTTTATAGTTTCAAGCTGTTTTTTGAGGTAGGAAAAAACGCTGACGTGATGGGGCAAAACAGGTTTCGAATTCCGTTTCAGCGACCCAAAAAACATATAATCCACTTGGTCTGGTTTGAGGAACCCTCCACTCATTTTTTGTGGCCGTGTGTGATCAAAGTCATCAGTATATTCTGAGAATATATTCCCGGTGCACGCTAAGTGAAAGTGGTCAAACCCTTGTGATAATAATTTTTTTTATACTTGGCAAATGTAGATAGGAAACATGTTAGAGATCATGTCGTTCCACAAGACTCGAGTACATCTATTCTACAAGAAGCAATTCAGCGTTTAATGACAGACAGTCAGAGTAGACGTTTTGCAACACCTTCACTTGGGAGAGGTGAAAGCCACACACATCTGACCGTACATCCGCATATAGAAGAGGATCCGCCCAGCCTAACCAGCTCAATACAAAGGCCTACTGCCATTACAAATTATGGTGATGGTAAGCCGAATTCTTATTCACCGGAAAAACTAGAGATATTTTTTTTCACGGTACCATTTTTTGCGCGTGCTGTTTTTTATTGAGTTATTTTCAATTTGAAACAAATGAATCCAGATACCCAACAGTGGTGGGACCAATAAAAATGTAGACAAAAAATCAGGGCGTGCACTTGTTTATAAAATCATGAATAAAAAAATTTCCTCTATTTGAACTTACGGAAATTTAAGAACATATGTATTGAAGTGTTCCTGGTATTCGAAGATGTGTGTATTCCCGAATGTGCCGAAATATTCTCAAGTTCCAAAGTGTTCTTGGAGAATATATTCCTCGTGCACGTTGAGTGAAATTGGTCGACCCCTTGTAATGATAATTTTTTTTATACTCGCAAATGTAGGTGTAAGATATGTGAGAGATTATGTTGTCCCACATGACTTGGGTACACCTATTCTAAAAGGAGCAGTTCAGCATTTAATGACAGACAGTGAGAGTAGACGTTTTGCAAAACCCGCACGTAGAAGAGGTGAAAGCCACATGCAATTTACCGCACATCCGCATATACATGAGGATCCTCCCAGCCTAACCAGCTCAACACGAACGCCTACTGCCATGACGAATTATGGTGCTGGTAAGCCAAATCCGTATTCACTGCAAAAACTAGAGATCTCTTTTCCAACGGTATCATTTTTTGCACGTCCTGTTCTCGATTGAGATAACTTCATGCTGTTATTTTCAATTTGAAACTAATGAATCTAGATTCCCAACAGTGACGGGGCCAACTCAAATTGACAAAAACATTTTAGCACTTCTATCTGTTTTTAAAGTCATAAAAAAAAATTCCCTTCATTTGAAGTTACGGAGCTTCAAAAGCATATATATTCCCAGTATTTCTGGTATTCGCAGATGTATGTATTTCCGTATGTGCCGGTATATTCTCAAGTATTCCAAAGTGTTCTTTGAGAATTTATTCCTCGTGCACACTAAATTAAATTGATCCACCCCTTGTAATGATAATTTTTTTTATACTTGGACATGTAGATATAAGATATATGAGAGATCATGTTGTACCACATGACTCGGGTACACCTATTCTACAAGGAGCGATTCAGCGTTTGAGGACAGAGAGTGAGAGTAGACGTTTTGGAACAGCCGTACGTGGAAGAGATGAAAGCCATATGCAACTGACCGCACATCCGCATATGCATGAGGATCCGTCCAGCCTCACCAGCTCAATACGAACGCCTAGTGCCATTACAAATTTTGGGTATGGTAAGACAAATCCTTAATTCACTGCCAGCCTTAGAGATATCTTTTTTACGGTATCATTTTTTGCACGACCTTAAACAATGAACAGAAAAAATTTAGCACTTCCGCTTGTTTATAAACTCAGCAAGAAAAAAATTTCCTCTATTTGAACGTACGGAACTTCCAGAGCCGCTACATTCTCACGCATATAGCGGCGCCACTCACGGACGGGGTATAGACGCGACGCGGAGATTGTGTGGTAAGTGGTGGGAGGTGTTTCACGGAATCTCGAGCGAAAACCCGATTTCTCGGGTAGCTTTGAACTTAATTATTAGCAATAATGACGCTCGGAAAATTTTTCCGATAGTTTCATTAAGAAGAGTACTCAAAAAATATCAAATGATGTAAAAAGCTTGATTTCAATTATTTTAGAGTAAGCCCCCTTTCTTCGGGGCACGTTACATATATATATTCGAAATATTCCTTGTATTCACAGAATGTATTCCCGAATGTGCTGATATATTCTAAAGAAATCCAAACTATTCTTTGAGAATGTATTCCTCGTTCCTCGTGCACGCTAAGTGAAAGAGGTCGACCCCTTGTAATAATAATTTCATTTAATACTTGTCAAATGTAGGTCTGACACCTATCAGGACGAGAGGTCAAGCTCATTCTCAAGGTGATGCAATTCAAACTGGCTTGGTGACACCTGGTCTACGCGGGACGTCTCATCAATTGAAATAGTCCGGCTACTGGGAAAGCTGGTCAAAGATATGTCCATTTTTTTTCTGAAATTTGGAATCAAATCCAAATTCCACCAGCTTATCAATTAATAAGTTAAGTAATTAATTTGTACGCTGATTAATATAAATAAAATATTTTCAAATAATAATAGAATGTAAATTTAATTGTTGATTTGACTCGATTCAAGTCAACGTCATTTTTCACGCTCAGCAGTTGGCAGCTTAACCACATGTCGGAAAAGTCGAAAAAGTAAACATAACCTGCAATAAACCGGCAACAAAATCATTATTTAAAATTTGCTGTCTCAAAAACAGTTTTCCTAACAATATTCAACGTGTTTTAAAGCCAAAATGAACCATTTTTGGAGCCCACGAAAGGCCACTCCATAAGATTCCATGTTATTTGACACGTCTTCAAACACCGATAATTCAAAATTTAACCTTAAAAGGAACCCAAAAAAGGCATTATGTTAAATAGGACATAGTTCTCCGTCAAAAAAAAAAAAACAACTAATTTTGATGATTTTTTATCTGATCGATCCGATAGTCGGACAACTTTAAGAAATCGATAAAGTTTCAGCCCAACCAGCTCAATCCAAATGCCTACTTCCATTCAAAATTTCGGCGACGGTAAGCTAAATCCATACTTCACTGCAAAAACTAGAGATCTCTTCTTTCACGGTAGCAATTTTTCCGTGCCTTATTCTTCAATAGAATAGTTTCAATAGTTTCTAGGTGGATAGTTTCTTGTAGTAAACAACGACAAGTGTGAGCTCACCACACCCACGACACGCCAACAGCACGCAGTTAGTAGTATTCCCGAACGGGCACCCATCCAGGTACTAACCGCGCCCAACACTGCCTAACTTCAGTGATCTAACGAGAACTGTTTTTTTTTCAGCAATGGTATCCTGATGATGATCCTGATTCCAACTTTGATTGGGTTCATCATGGAGGCTATGGAGGATAACCATATTACCACTCAAAGAATCAATAATGTCACGATTAATCATTTTTACTTCACACTCAATTGTACTATCAAAAGGCTTTTGTAATTCATTTATGTTTTCAAATTATGGTTTTTCGAGTAATATTGTTTTAAATACATGCATCCTTCACTGGCAATACTGTATTTATCGTGTTTTCTTTTCTATAAACTGTGTTTACTATTACTATTACTATTTCTTAGTTCTAAACAGATTATTTATTTTGTTTCGATTTCGTTCTTTTTTAGAAAATCTAGTTGAGATTTCTCTTATATTATTATTATCATTAATTCATGGGTTGAGACCGTAAGACTCCCTTACGCTTAAGTGATCCCGTTGCGTCCCCTTGTAAGTCTAAGCGTGACCTTGTAGCCCTCTCCATCGCCACGCTATTATTCGATATTTCTGACTAACTGATGCAGTTACTGCCCATGATCGTTGGTCATTTCTATGCATTCGCTGGATAGTGACAAAGGAGATGAATAACTGCCTCATGCTCGCTTCCGCACAGACGACAGAGGGGATTTTCTGCGAGCCCTATCTCATTTCTATGGTATCCGATGTTTCCATGCCCTACATACATTTCTGTCAGGACTTTAACTTCGTTCCTTCCGAGCTTAAGTATTTCCTTCGCTCGATTAAGGTTTTCTTTAATCCCAAAAGTGTTTTGGCATTGGAGCATGACTACAATCTATGATTATAAGACTATGGCGCAGGACACAATGGGGATTGTGAAGCACATTCCACTTCTTCCTACGATATACACCGGCTCATGCCTTTTCTCGTTACTAGACCCATCTATAAACCAGTTGTCCTCATTACTGGGCAGGTGTCCTTTACCGTTAACACGATTCTCGTCGAGATCTTTCCGCACCAGTGACGCTAGGTGCAAAATTGACACAAGCATGATCACTCTACACACATGGCTTAGGGGAGTGGCCACATTGAGTGGGAAACTCCATGAATACCCCTTCGTCGGCTACCATACCAACGGAGGGTTGTTTCTTTGTCGCTGTGTGAGCCGTTGGTCATTCCCGTCCCAATTCCAAAGCTAGATATCGGTTCGGGAGGAAGATCGACCCAGGGATCCAGGAGGCTCGTGTTAGCTGAGCTATTTCACCCTTCTACCATACTCAAATCATACATACCAGGAGAGCCGGTTCATAGGGATCCTTCCATCTCACCTAGGGGATCCCGTTTATAGGGATTCTATCATCCATATCCATACACATGCAGGCCGAGGTACGTTCGACCCACTTGTCCCACACGCTTAAGCCTCCCCACCAACTACAAGGTGTTACAGTCCCTAAGAAAGGAAATCCCGCAAAGTATTACAAAAAAATGTTCTCTCTCGAATTAAGAGAATAGCGATGGCAATTTAGCTAACGCGTCATCAAAAGGAAACAAAGCGGAGAATACCACGGACTGGCGCTCTGATTAGGCTCTTTTTATTTGTCTCCGCTCGGCCAAAGAGTTACACATATAGGTAATTCATTGATTAAAAAAAATATGATGAAATTGAGCGGGAAACATGATATAAAAGGAGAAAGTGAAAGAAAGAGTACGCAAAAGAAAACTTCTAAATCGCAGAAACTCTTTCCTATCTCAGGCTACAGCTTGCCGTTGCGCCGCTGCGCCAGGTGGATTTGATGCAACTTCTCCTCGATCGCCTGCGGTTCAGTCAAGACCTCCTGCACATGTAGCCTTAGTGAAGCCACTCTGGCCACATTCGTAGCAGAGTACGACGCCTGAATCAACGTCGAGACACTGATGCCGTCTGTATCCCGCCTCGTGACAAACGAAGCATCGCCACGGAATGGGGCCAGGAAGGGACTTCGGCTTTGGCGCGCTTTCTCTTCTCTTTCTTCACTTGGAGATTCTTTGTAGGCCAGCTACTCTCGAGTCCAGTAACCCAGGGGTTTTGGAGTGAAGTCCGGAGTGCAATACCCGTGGTCTCCTGCCTTTACACCCTGTATTCCCCGGGATGGCTGGTACTAATAGTTGTAGAATTCCTAAAGAAGGAGATAAAAAGTTTTTAAGATCCTGATGTGTTCCTCACCGATAAACCGGCTCTTTGTATCAACGAGAGTGAAAACTACTGGAGATAGTCCGCGCCTAATCTTGAAATGGCCCTCGAATTTCTGAAACAACTTGCCTGCGACGTTATCAACCTTTTTTTATAGCTTTCGGTTAGGCTTAAGGATTGAATCGAGGCTCCTCATGTTGTGTGCCCGATTTCAATTCCCCACGCAGTGATCGGTTCGGTAAGGGATCACAGCAAAAATTTAAGAACGCTGAGGAAACCTTCAGTGTATCGTGCACAGAGGCATTGTATGCGAAGCTAAAGTCGGGCAGATGAAGGTCCCAATTCCTAAGATTATCTCTGAAAAAAAAACGTTAATTGTTTTTGACACGCGATTCATGCGTTCTGTTCATTGTCATTAAGACTCAGTTTCAGTGAACTCCATCATAATACGATCAGATCCTCAAAAGCCCTGGTTATTGTGGCATCATTCGCTGCTCGAATAGAGAGACCCCTCAACCACTTGGTGAATAAGTCCTGGAATACCAAAACATATTTGTAACCCAACGTTACACGTTGACCCACCTTGCCAGCCATGCGAGCCATGCGCGCCTGCTCTACTTTACACTCTTGGCACGTAACGCAGCCCTTCACGTAATCGACAATATAGTGAAATATCCAGGACTAATAATACTGAAGGGTCACCCGCTGGTATGTCTTCACGTGAACCAATTGTTCGGACTCAGGCTCTTGGTGGGCATCAGGGGATTACCAGATTTGTTTTCCCCTCGAAAGTGTTACATGATGATTGATGATGCGGATTCCGTCGCGAAGTAAGGATATCGTGTTTAAATCATAGGAATCCTCGAGAAATACATCACAATATATGAAAAATTCGAGGTGGCTTAATTCCTCGATAATGATTACGATACTCACCAATTTCTTCGAACAATAGCAATGGGACAAGCACAAGAGTCCCGAAAGCAGGCCTCATTTTCTTTTTGCGTAGATGACACTGACTCTATCAGAATTTTTACAGGGCAACTTATGATTTTCCAGGAATTCTACATCTAATATATATACACTCATTAACTGCGTTTCAGTTTGAGGAAAAACTATGATTGACTAAACCAGTGTTTTCATCTTTGATCTAGCTACAAATATTGTTAGAAACGAAAAGACGCGGTGATGAAATTTATTGATTTGTTTTTTCGCCATTCTCTGTTTCAATTTAAAAATTCACCCGTGCACGTGTCATAAATATTATATTACACATGCCAGAATGCTTTCTTTAGATAGATAAAGTATTGCGTTTACATAAATATCTAAATTAAATTATTCATAACAAATTAGAATTTATTTCTACGTAATAATCATGTTCTCAAATTGAATATCCATTAATTTGGTGAGAATATATTTTTTATTGAGTGTAGAATACGAAGGTGACCATTCCAAACAATTTTTTTTTTCCTAATCACAGAAATATTTCACTTGATAAATGCAATAAGAAATGTTAATAACAAACATGTTAGTAAGAAATCATCCAGGCCAATCAGTATGACAATTTTCTTTGGAACTGTTGCAAAATCAATTCCTCCCATCAATAATATTGTTTATTGATCAAATCAAACAAAATAAAAATGAAAACCCCTAATGAGCATGTTGAATTTGTTTTAAATTTTTTCATTCATCCTTGACACAAGACACAACTTTTTATTTTCATGAAATTTTCTCGTACGAGGAGCAGCCTTTATTCACAGCCTTTTAAGAAACATATTTTTTATACAAATCCACGGTCCCTTATATAATTGCATTTTTCTATGGAAGACTAAGAAAATGTAATTTTAAAAGTTCTTATTTTTCTAACTTTAAAATTTTTTTTTTTAGATTTCCACTATTGAATTAGGAAATATCTGGACTACTCGAATTAGAAATTTTCTACCATTCTTTGGTGACTTACTTTGTTATACTATTTTTCAAGGAGGGAAAGTGAGGAAATGGGAATGTGGATACAGTAGGGAAGGGAAATTTTGTTATCGGAGGGTTCCAACGACTCAAATAAGTTTTTTTCTAGGAAAGTAAATTCAAAAAATAATTAAAAACATTTTTTATTTCAGAATTTTTTTCCAAAACAATTTAAAAAAATTTTTTTTGCATACATTTTTTTCTTAAACAATTTATTTTTTGAATTTCATGAATTTAAAAAAAATAATTTTCTTGAGAAAAAAAGAATAATTAGTTAAGATCACTAATAAACAAATCAAAATCAAATCAACTGACTTTTCCTTACTTCAGACAAGTAAAATTCACATGGTACAAGTAATCTTATTATCAGTGCATTAGTATTGCATTTACTACACTTTGTAAATAATTTAAAATTGAATTACGACGTCTATTCAAATTCAGATAAATTCTTATATTGAAAGAGTATTATTTTTTTATTTCATTTTTTATTAACATCTTCGTAATTTGGAAATTGGTTGTATCATTAAAGGTTTAGCTATTTCGTTACAAAAATAATTTTCCAAAAAATCAACTTTTTAACTAAGTCATTTTTTTGATCGGAACTTCAACGTTTTTATTAAAAATTCGTCCTTGAGAATAGACAATTCATGCTTTATGGTAGACAAGTCATCTTTTTTGTTGAAAAATATTTGTCTTCTGAAAAAATTGTCTTCTGAACAATTCATCTTCTTGGTGTAAAAAATGTTACTTTTTGGTTAAAAGTTCAAATATGTTGTTAAAACCCAAAAAGGTAGCACGAGACTTTTCCTTTTTTAATCAAAACGACGATTTTTCTACAAATAGTTGAATTTTCGAATAAGAAAGATTTTTCAGTAAACAGAGAAAGGAAGCTTGTAAAATTAGATGTGAATTCGATTCTCAGAGTTTCCACTTTTTTTGTATTTATATTTATATGTTGCTTATTTCTCAAACACTTCATTTATTATGAATATGTTTTTGTTACAGAATCCATGTCGCTTGTTCAAAACTTGTATTTGTTGGTTGAAAATGTAATTATTCCATTGAAAATTAGCCTTTTTTAGTCAAAAATTTAACTACTTGTTTGAAAATTTATGTATTTTGTTGAAAATGGGTTCTTTTTGAAGATTCATCATTCTAGTTAAGAATTCACCTCTGGTAAAAAAACTCACGTATTCTGTTGAAAAATTCATCTTTTTTGTTAGGAAATTAATTCTTTAGATTAAAGATTCATTAACTCTTGTCCTAAAAATTCATTCATTTGTTATTGAAAATTTATCATATTAGTTGCAAATTTATTTTTTCTGCTTGGAAATTCAACTGCCTTGTTCAAAGTTGAACTACTTTCTTGAAAATCCATTTTTTTTCTAAGAATAGTTTTTTTTTTTGGCAAAAATTCATCTCTTTGTTTGAAAATTTCTATATTTTGTTGAAAATGTGTTTTTTATTTTTTTCTCAAGGTCCATGATAATTATGTTAACTACAATTTAAGTCAGAAGCATTATTGGTTGAAACATCAACTATTACATTTTTCATTGGGAATGGATCTTTTTTCGGTCGGACAAAGTTCACCTACTTGTTCCAAAATTGAACTACTTTGTGAAAATTTCATTTTTGTTTCGGATATTCATAATTATAGTTTAGTTGAAAATTCGAATTTTTTAATAGAAAATTATTCTGTTTGATGATAAATTCATCTGCTTCCTGAAAAAATTAACTCTTTCATTGAAAATGTATCTTTTTAGCAAAAAATAAAATTACTTAGTTGAAAGTTGAACTGCGTTGTTAAAAATTGATTCTCTTTGTGATATTCACCATCCTGGTTGAAAATTGAACTTCTGTGTTGAAAATTTAACTTTTTTCCAAAAAATTCGTCTTCTTAGATTCACGGTTAAAAAACAATAGCTACTGACTCCATATAAAATATTCAATATTTAACATAAACTTTATCATTTCAGTATACATAGTATACCAATTTTGAAATCAACTTTGTAATATGATTTTGCACCCTGGGAAAAAAATAGTTATCAATCAAACGTATCTATTTCAATCCTATTTCTTAGCATCATGATAGTATTCTTTCATAGTAGTAATTCTTATTCAAACCAGACATAAATTTGGTTGATCTAAAGAAATTATTTCTTTGGCCGTATTTCCTTCATTACAATAAATATAGAAATATTTATTTCATGCAATAGGTTCGATTATTTGAATTGATCAGTAGGCACATTAATAAATCATTTTCCAACAATTAAATCAAGGTCTTAGATTTGCTTGGATCAAAGAAATAATTATTTGATTAAAGAAATATTAATTAAGTCAAAAATATATTTATTTGATACAGAGAGTTGCTGCATTTATAGATATTAATGCAGCATTCCTTTAAATTAATGAAATATTGTGTTTACAGAAATATTTACTTCTCAAATTACAAAAAAAATGGTTTGTTTGACTAGTAAAAATAAATATTTCATAAAAAATAAATATTTCACTGAGATAAATGAATATCCATCTCGAAAACTGCCGAAGGACGCACTTTGAAACTTTCTCTTCAGGTATTTTTCACCCAGTGTGTATACGGTGTTACAAAATCCAGAAAAACAGAAAAGTCTAAATATAAGTATATGTTATTTTATTTGTATATTTGTAATGTTCATAGCTTATGTTGAGAGTAGAAGGTATAATTCGTGTGCCTGAGTGTATTTTTTCTGTGTGCGTATGCGTACGTGACAATCATGTCTCCCAGCGTACGTTTTGCATCTGCTGACTGATTTACACTCACGTGCGTCTCACCACGCTATGATATTCTTCATTTCAAAATATCAATAAAATGGTTTATTTTTTGCAGCTACTTCATCAAAATTCTTGCGTGTGCGAAAATTCGCCGTGCTTATAAATGCTTCAAATGCGAAAGACCTATGTGTAAGGAGCGCACTGCAAAAATTTGTGAGCAATGGGCTCAGCCGTCGGAATAGGCCGAAACGTAATTTACGCTGTTTGTGTGAAAAAATTATTTTCAAGTTTTTCACTCATATTTTGATTCTGAATAAAAAATCACTGTGAAAAATTCTAATATTTCAGATATAATTCTATCCCCAAAACCGAAAAATCGGGTATTTGTTTGAACTTTTGCGTTTTTTAAATAACTTCATTAATTTTATAACAATAAATGCGTTATTTCAGAAAATAATCATGAACGTTAATGTCTGTATATAGTTCAAATCACTAATTTATAGCCCTTCATAGCCCGGCGCCTGCTCGACGAGCGCCAGAAGTGGCTGGAAGAGGGCGCGCCGAAGCTGAAGTCTTATTCTGGCCCCATCCCGTGGCGATCCGTTGTCTGTCACAAGCTGGGGCACAAACGGCAGCAGTGTCCCGAAGTTGATTCAGGCGTCGTACTCTGCTAAGGATGTGGCCAGAGGAGCTTCACCAAGGCGAAGTGTCCTAACGGGAGTCGCCTCTGGCTTACCGACCTAGCTTTGGTTGAAGGGCCCAAGCGGCGCCCGGGGCAGGAAATCTTGACTAATCCGCGAGCAATCGACGAGAAGTTGCATCAAATTCACCTGGAGTAGCAGCTCAATCATTTGTTCTCTTTTGATGACGCGTTAGCCAGATAGCCATCCGGATTTCCTTATTCCGAGAAAGAGAATTTGTTTGTAATACTTTGCGCGGTAACCTCTCCTAGGGGATTTAAAACCTTGTAACTGTTGGGAGGCTTAAGCGTGTGGGACAAGTGGGTCAAACCGACCTCGGCCTGCATATGTATGATTATGGATGAAAGGATCCCTATAAACGGGCTCTCCTGGGTGAGATAAAAGGATCCCTATAAACCGGCTCTCCTGGTATGTCTGATTGTAGTATGGTAGAAGGGCAAAAAGGCCTAGGTAACACGAGCCTTCTGAATCCCTGGGGCGAGGTTCCTTCCGAAACGATATTCAGTTTTGGAATCGGGACGGGAATTAACTACTGCCCTCACAGCGACCAAGAAACAGCCCTCCGTTGGTATGTTGACCTACGAATGGGTATTCATGGAGTGCTTCACTCAATGTGGCCACCCCCTAAGCCATGGTGTAGAGTGATCGTGCCCGTGTCACTTTTGTACCTTGGGGTACGAAGGTGTTCTAACAGCCTCTCGGGGATACCGGAAGATTCCACGAAAAAGTAGTCTTACCCCTGCATGTGGGGCTCTGCAGGGGCGGACATTGTATTTCTCTAGCTGTTCACGGCATCAACATGCACACGCTATAAAACGGAAATCTGAAGGAAGAAATCAGGGGACTGATTCTAAGAGACGTCACTAGTGCGTCAAAGTCGATACCCATCATGACATTTGGGTCTCTAACAGGTCTCTAACAGCCCTCCAATCTCGCCATCAATGCCGTGGCTGTGGAAGCCGTCTGGAGCTTAAATATGGTAAAGGGCGGAAGGATCTCGACGACAGTGTGGATTACAACCGACATCGCAACTGGCCGACCCTGAGCATACTCAGGGACGAAACACGCACTCGCTTCCTCTTCGAAAAGAAGTATCGCGTTACCCTACCCACGAAGAAGATTGAATTAACGGGAAAGCACACCTGCCCAGTGATGAGGACAACTGGTTTACAGATGGCTCCAGTAACGAGAACAAAGCAGGAACCGTTTTATATCGTAGGAAGGAGTTTAATGGGCTTCACAACAAAAGAAACATCCGTATTTCCTCAGACAGCCGGCTGGGATAATGGTCCTGTATGGAACAACAACTATGTCGATACTCGTATGGCAGTGCTCGGAGGCACTGAAAAACCTAGCTACGGAAAACCGAGTGATTCTAGTTTGGATCTCTAGACACAGCGGCATCGAAGGTGATGAGATATCTGACAGACTAGAAAAACTAGCAGCAAGAGAAAGATTTACTGGATCAGAGCCAGTTGTAGGCATTTCCAGTAGGTTAGTCACTGGAGAAATCAAAAGTTAGCTAGCCGAGGAACATCAGAATGACCTGGAATTGGCCACTTGCTTCAGGCTGGCCAAAACACTCTTGGGATTAAAGCTAAACCTTAATCAAGCCAAGGAAATACTTAAGCTCGGAAGAAACGAAGTTAAAGTCCTAACAGAATTGTATTCAGGGCATGGAAACTTCGGATACCAAAGACATAAGATAGGGCTCGCAGAAAGTCCCCTCTGTCGTCTGTGCGGAAGGAAGTATCAGGCAGCTATTCATATCCTTTGTCACTGTCTTGTGATTGCGTATAAATGACTAACACTCATGGGCAGTAACTTCATCAGTGAGTCAGAAATATCGGCCAATAGCGTGGCTGCGGTCCTCGCCGGATGAAGAGGGCTTTAGGGTCACTCTTAGGCTTACAAGGGGACGTAACGGGATCACCCAAGCGTATGGCGCCGTGACGGTCTCAAACCAGGAAATACTAAAAATAGTAATATAATAAAAAGCCTCAAAATCATAATTAGCGCCAGAAACTCGCAAAAAAAATTTTTTCACTAATGAGGTTTTTTTGCCACCCTATAAAACAGACTTATGGGTGTGATATTACGAAAGTAATTACTCATTTTCTATTGTGTAGCTAATTGTGAAGAGAAATGTTGAATTTTAACTCGATTCACTGATGATTTTGAATAAAATCTACATCTGAAATCCCTTCACTTTATTCAAATCTTCTTTAAATTCCTTGAAATCTTTGAAAATAACTTTAAATATTTCAAATCCTTTGAAATTCCTTCAATTCATTTGAATATATTGATATTTACTATCACGCTTTCGGTTGAAAATGAATCTTGTTGAGTTAAGAATTCAACTATTTGTTGGAAATTGAGGAATTTTGGGAAAAACCAGCGTTCTCTAAATCGACAGACCTGTGACTTTCAATCGAATGTGTAATAACTGCCTCTCGACAAATATGAATGAACTTGTGTAAAAATTAATTTGCATCTGCAAAAGTAGATCGTTTTGATCTAAAGTTTATAATCAGAATAAAATGCAACGGTTCGATATCCCGGGGTATATTTTATAGGAAAAGCAGTCAAATCTGAATTATCATTTGAGTGAAAAGAAGCCAATATTGGCTAATTTATATGCTAAAGCGACTATTATTACAAGAAAAGACATGATTACGCGTTATATTGTTGTTTTTTCAAGTGTTATTCTGGTTATCCTCCAAAACCTTCATGATTACCCCAATTAGAGTTAGGATCAGGATCTTCATGAGGATTCCATGACTGGTTAAGATCTAAACCTTCAAGGTTAAATTGTGGCGGATTCTGGAAATTTAGATTAGACTGTCCTCCTTGGCCATAATCATGTCCTTGCTGGAGATTCAGGAAATCATAATACTGTGTATCCTGCCAAAGTTGTTGTTGGTGCTCATAATGAAGAGTCCTTGGTGAATGAAACCCTTGAAAAGCTGTAAAAAAAATATTTAAGGGTTAATTTCCGGTGTTGCGGTGTTGAAATAAGACTCAGAAAAAACAATCTTCAGTGGTACTAAATTGAGACCACTGGTAAAATTCTAGATTCAGTTGTTTTACATTAAAGGTACCAGCATGAAGTAATTTTATTGAAAAATAGGACACGAGAAGAATGCTACCTTGAAAAAAGAGATCTCTATTTTTTTCAGTCAAGTAAGGATTTAGCTTACCATCAGCAAGATTTGTAACGGAAGTAGGCTCTCGGATTGGGCTGGTTGGGCTAGAACTTTGGTGATTTCTCAATTGCTTAGGTATTCCGCGTACACTAGATGTAGCCAAGCCAGTTTGAATTGCATTACCTCGAGAAGAAATTCGGCCTCTCGTCTTCCTACGTCTTAGACCTACATTTGACAAGTGTCAAATAAAATTATGATTACAATGGGTCGAACGCTCTCACTTAGCGTGCACAAGGAATATATTCTCGAAGGATACTTTTGAATACTTCAGAATATATCAGAACATACGAGGATTACATACATCTGCGAATACCAGGAATACTTGGAATATATATATGCTCTTGAGGATCCGTACGTTCAATTCAAGGAAATTTTTTTAATGATGACTAAATGACTTCATAAACTGGTAAAAGAGCTCAAATGTTTTTTTCCATTTATTAATCGTTCCCACCACTAGTGGGAATGTAGATTCATTTGTTTTAAAATAAAAATAACAGCTTCAAGTTATCTCAATGTAAAACAGGACGCGCAGAAAATGATACCGTAAAAAAAGAGATCTCAAGTTATTGCAGTGAAGTAAGGATTCGGCTTACCATCATCAAGATTTGTAATGGCAGTGGGCGCTTGGATGGGGCCTGTTGGGCTAGGCGGATCCTCATCTATTTGCTGAAGTGCGGCAGGTTGTCTCCTCTCACTGGCTGATTTTAAACGCCGAATCGCTCCTTTTATAACACCTTTACCCATGTCATTCGGGTCACCATGATCTCCAACAAGTCTCCTCTGACTATCTGATTTTAAACGCCGAATCGCTCCCCGTACAACAGGTGAATTTGAGCCATGTGGAACACCATAATCTCCAACATATCTTATATCTACATTTGCCAAGTATAAAAAAAAAATTATTATTAGGAGGGGTCGACCATTTTCACTCAGCGTGCACGAGGAACATATTCTCAAAGAATACTCTAGAATACTTTAGAATATATCGACACATTCTGAAATATATTTGTGAATACAGGGACTACTTGGATTATATATCTCCTTGAAGTACTGTACGTTCAAATGAAGAAAATTTTCTATCGATGACTTTGTAAGCATGTGAAAGTGCTAACATATTTTTTTCATTTTTATTGGAATACTTTAATGTTTCGACATGTGGTTCAAAGAATATCGAATAAAATAGAATTTGGGAAAATATTTCGTTCATACAAAAGTTTAGAACATCGAGTACATAGTTATACCGGAACATGAGAAAATATGTGAGACTATTCAAGAATACTTGAGGATATTCTGGCATACTTCCGAATACTTCAGAATTTTTCAGAATATATTTGAAAGCAAGTTACAGAACATATTTTTTTAATCTGCCTGCGGCACTTGCACCCTTTAATAAAAATATTTGACACATGATATAACATAAAACGTATACTGATATTGAATCTTTACCTTTATGGACCGTTTTGAAAAAAGCGCACTTTTCCTGCTTAATATGCTGGGAAGGCATTTTTCGTACGAAATCACTCGTTCGAAATCACTCGTTCGAAATATTAAAAAATCTCTAAAAAGATTGGTAGAAAGCATTTTGCGTAATAAAAAAAAAAATAATCGTGGAAGCGCTTTTTTCGAAATAAAAAATTTTGCTTATCCACAATAAGAAATTTTTCTGAATGAAAATCTTTCTTCACTAAGAGATTGTTAGAAATCAAATATAGTAAGGAAAGCTCAATAGATTTTTTCCAAAAATTATGATTGTTGATTTTCTTCAACACATCATCAAACATTCGTACATCATCTTTGGATCATGTTCGAATATTTTTGATATGCAATTAAAACAATCGTAGAAGCACTTTTCCGTAACAATTTTCAGTCTTACTTTTTAGTATTTTTTCAATATAACAGCTTAGTTTTTGCTTAAAAACTGAATGAAAAATCCTCATAAAGTTTTGTTCCAAAATGAGGACTATATAATCTACAGAGGTTTTTGTATATTCGAGAAAAAAAACTTCTATCACATAAAAAATTGTTGAAACATTTTTTCAATCACCTGTTCATCTCAGGTTGTAACTGAATAATGCTGGCATCATTTTAAAAATAAAGAAATTAATAAGAAGAATGAAAAGTTGAAATTTTGAAAAAAATAAAAGCTTACATTATTGAAAAAACTGTTAAGAAAAAAAGTTTGGAAAAAATTGCATGGAAAAAAATTTGGTATTGGGAAATTTTTTGCTTGAAAATTAATTTTACGACAACAAAAGTATCCAATAAATATCATCTAACATCAAGGATCTTTCGGTAAAAGTTGGTTGAGGCTTATCGTACTTTCTCATCTCAGAAATCAGATGAAAAATGACTTTTTAACCAAATTCTTGCATTTTTTACAAAGTAGGTTAATTTTTAACCGAATGAGATGCACTGTTAAAGATAAATGTAATAATTTGTATTTCAACTAAGCCAGAATTTTCATTTTTATTAAAAAAACAAGTGAAGTCAACCAAAAGAAGACGGATTTTCAACGAAATAGTTGACATCTTAACCAAAAAGAATACTTTTTAACAAACTTTTTTCATTATTAACAATGTGATTTTTTACCAAAAAAGCGACATTTTCAGCAATGTACATAAATTTTCAACCCAGCGGTTCACTTTTCAACAAAGTAGTTTAACTTTCATCCAAAAACAGTTGAATTTTCAACCAATAAATGACTTTCACAAATTTGTTAAATTGTTTACAAAGTAGATCAATTTTTAACGAAATAATTTAATTTTTAATGAAAAACATGAATTTTTGACTAAATGGAATGAATTTTTGAACAAAAATGACAAATTTTCAATAGAGGAAGATTTTCCAGTTGAGAAGAAAAAATTCTGAATCAAATTTTTGAACTCTTAATTCAAAAAGAGGAATTCTTAATCCGAGTACATGAGTTTTCAACAAAGAAGTTAATTTTCAATCAATGGATTCATTTAAAATCATATCGTAGAATTTAAACCCAAAAAGGGTGACTTTTCAACAAAATTATCAAATTTTCAATAGAAAAAGACCAATTTCCTACAGAATACCTGACAAAAATGATTTTAACAAAAAAAGTGAATTTTCAACAAAGTAGTTACATTTTTCACCAAAATATTTCAATTTTAAACTAAAAAGATGAATTTTCAAACAAGAAACTCAATTTTTCGTGAACATTACAGTCACTGCTTCAGGGCTAACCTGAATCTGAAGATGCAGGTTATGTTGCTTTTATAAATAATCTCTACGATGCCTGAGAATGGCCAGAGCGCCCCATCATGGGGACTGGTTGAACTTGATTGGCCAATCATTTCTTTTTTTTGAAAACACGGGAGAATGGAAAGCCAAATTGGATTGGTATTCTTATCCATTGTCCCTATTGATGTTATTAGGGTGTTTTAAGATTCCGATTGCTTCTCTATGTTTTCTTGGAAAAATATTGTACGTTTTTGCATTGACGGTTGTTTTGTCAAATGAACTGCTATGTGCTGTTTCGATATGATGTTCGGTTAATGCTGATTGCGCGAAATGTTTTAGCATTAATTTACTCTCACGTTCCTTTACAGCTTGGCTCACCGCTCTCCCGATTTCTCCGATATAGACTTTGCCAAAAAAAGAAAGGATTATATATACTTCCCGCATCACTAAAAGGTGTCTTTTTATCTTTAGAACCCTTTAGAACAAATAGGAAGAATTATCAAGAAACACAGCAACCAAACCATATTTAAGCTACGTGCGGAAATAGGACAACTTTTAAACAACCATAAAGATAAAAAGGCACATATCAGTAATCCCGTAGAGTATAAAATCCCTTTTTCTGGTGGTGAAGTCTATATTGGAGAAACCGGGAAGGCGGTGAGCCAACGTGTGAAGGAAATTGAGAGTAAATTTAGGCTAGATCATTTCACGCAATCATAACTAGCTAAGCATCATATCGAAACCGAACATAGCATTTTATTTGACAAAACAACCGTTATCGTAAGAGTGTCCTTAGGACGATCCTAGGACGTCCAACGTCAGTTCAATCAACGTCGCTAGGACGTTCAATGTACTAAATATGTCCTAAAGACGCCTTGAAGACACGGGACGTTCTCAGGACAACTTTTGTGATGACCTTAGACGTCTTCAGAGCATCCCTAGGACATCCAAAAGACATGCTCTAAAAGACGTCTTAGGGTTGTCCTAAAGACGTCTCTAGGACATCCTTAATTTCCTTCCACACTGGAAATTGAAGTCTCAAAAGACCCTAACAACGTCAATGGCGACAATGGATATGATACCAATCCGATTTGGCATTCCGTTCTCCCGGGTTTTTAAGCAAAGATATGATTAGCCAATCAAGTTCGACCAGACCCTACGATGGGGCGCTCTGGCCATTCACGGGTCGTAGAGAGTATATATAGGAACAACATAACCTCAAATTTCAATTTCAGGTTAGCCCTGAAGAAGTGATGTGTAATATTCACGAAACATCGGCAAGGTTCGTACTTTAGCATACGATTGAAACTGAAAAAGCTCCTTTTTTATTATAAGAATATAGTTTAATATTCAACCTGCATGTGTTCAAATTACCTTAAGAATTTTCTGCCAGAAAAATGAATTTTTATCAAGCTACTCGAAATTTCTACCTAGAACATGAATTTTCAATTTAAAACAATAATTTTCTGAAGGAAAATGGATTTAGTTGAATTTTCAATAGAATTCATGAATTTTCAACTAACTAAGTCGGGCTGCTGCAGCTAAAAGATCGTCGACAGGATGTTGTGTTTGAGGAGGATGCACATATGTAGGCTCCACAGATTTAGGCTCCACAGATGTAGGCTCGTTAAAACCACGTATTTTGATACTCAAACCACGTGAAAGTCTTCTTAATTCTGGATATGTGTCCTCGTTAACCGGAAGTTCAAGAATTTTCTTCTTCCCCTTCCTCTTTTGATGTGGATTTAATTCCTGATGTTCTTCCTCGTTAATCGGATGTTCAGCTATTTTCTTCTTCCCCTTGCCTCTTTGTGGATCTTTTGATGATTCTGTAAGAAGATTGCTTATATATACAAAACTCATCATATCTGATCCAAACGATCTAGATGCTGACTGAGGATCTACATTTTCCAAGTATTGAAAGAATTATTATTACGAAGGGTAGACCACTCATTATGCCTCTACGAGGAATATCTCCTTAGACAATACTTTGGAATACTTGAGAATATATCGTCCCGTTAGGAATATATGTGAATACAAGGAATACTTGGAATATTCTGGAGGTTCAAATGAAATACTTTTTTTATACATCAATTTGTAAAGTAATAGATATGCTAAAATGTTTTCAGATTGAAATAGGAAATTATATATTATTGAAAAAAAATTATAATTTATGTTTCAACGTATAGTCGGAAACATGAGATAATAAATACTCAAGAATACTTGAAAATTTTTCAAAATATTTTACACATCAATTACATAAAATTAGCACTGAGATTCAATCTTCACGTTGAGCCATTTTTTTTGTAATTGTAAGTACCTCTTTCTTTTAGACTTCTGCTAGCATCGGTACAATGAAAATTGTCCAAAATAGGCTCTCATGGTTAAAAAGACATGATGCTTGAATCAAGTGCCAAAAAATGTTCATTTTTTTTCTCGAAAATCTGGTCTTATTGACTTTCTACCATTCTGTCCACGACCTCATTTTCTTTACCTAAATATACTTGTTTCGTCAGTCGTTCTTCCATTCTCTCCACATGCACAAGATATCTCGACAAATTTCTTTTACTCTTGCCCAACATTTTCTTCTTTAAATCACATTCTTTGAGACTCCTCTTCTTACTGGCTTTGTCCATTAGCGTTTTACCGCATATATTGCGCTGGAACTGCATGCGAACCGCGTTAATTTTACTCTTATCCTTTTCTTGGAAGATGCAGGTTTCGCGACCGTACAGCACAATAAGTGCGAGTACAAAATTATATATTTCAATTTTACGATCTCCAATTATTTCAAAGGAATCATGGCATTTGTGAATATTTTGAAGATTTTGAGATATTTCAACAGAATACCTGTAAAAAATAACATATTCTGTTCCCGAGAGATTCTTCCACTGCATGCGTAGAACCCTGTCTGATTTGAAATGGATTCGTTCAGTAGTAAAATTTACAGTCGAAAAAATAATTTCCTACTTAAGAAAATTATCTTATATCAAAATTAGGTTGAATTTTCAAATCAAAAAGACGAATTTTCAACAAAACCGTTGAATATTCAACTAAAGAGTGTCTTTAATCAAATTGTTGAATTTTCCATAGGATAGATTAATTTTTTTTTTGCTTTAGTTTAATTTTCAACCAAAATCATGAATTTTCGACAGAGAAGATACATTTCCTACTAAAAAGACGAATTTTAAACCAAATGCTTCGTCATTGAATAAAAAACGAGTTTCCAAATAAGTTAACTTGTAGATGGCATTCTTGACCGATTTGGGATTTCTGTTTCAAAAGAAATTAAGCTTTCGGTTTCTAGAAGATTTAGGTGGCCCGATTTTCTGGAGTTCATTTGCTTAAACATTTATGTTAGCAACCGCGAAAAAAGTCGAGTTTTTTTATTGTCTTTTATTTCGTGGACATTTTTTCCCTATATCAAGCATCGCTGGACTGGATGCGCAGGGATGTTTGAAAGCGAAAAAAATTATATAGTAAAGTTCGTTGATATATATACATTTTCATGTTATGGTTCCTATACTCCAGACTGGGCTAAATTTGTATTGACTTTTTTCGCTTCTCAGAAAAATCAACTTTTTAGCTCTGCATTATATGCCATAACTGTTTCTATAATGCATATCAACAAACTGAATAAATGATATAATTATGATGAATATGTAATTAAATAGAATAATTAAATTATATAAATACAAGAAAAGTACATAGGTCGTCAGTAGCTTTGTTACGGTCCCTTCCACGTGGCAAAATAATATAATTACAATGTTAGAAACATTGCTCAAGGAGAAGAAAAATTGCTTATTTTTTAAGTAGATATTGCAAAGAATAGTGTGAATTTAAGTGTTTTTCTTAAATTTTAGGTAATATTCTAATCTCAAAGATATTTGTCCACAGTATCACAACAGCTTACAAGCGTACGAGTATATGATTCATATATTTACGAAAATAATATTTCTACTAGAAAGAATATTGAGATTTTTCCAACTGTTTTATTACAACTTCAGGTTCTTGTACTGTGATAGAAATTTTATTCAGATATATTCTCATAAGCTGTGTAAAAGTTATATATTATTTACATGTAGTATGAAATCAGTTTGGATGAGACCAACACACATAAATATTCTCATGATGTTATGTATCTGTATTATTTTTCCCTCTTACTAATACAAGCGCAACAAACCTCCTTCGAACAGAGTTGCTGCATAATGATTGATGATGCGGATTTCATCGCGGAGTGATAGTATCGTGTTGCTATCGTCGCAACCCGGAGAAAAACATTAATATCTGTTAGAATATTTGGAAGCATTCCGGAAGACTTTTGAATATTTGTAATATCAAGAATATGAAGAGCATCCGAGTATACATAGGAAAATTAATGAAATATATGGGAATATTGAGAAAAGATGTTAAGGTTGTCGACTAGCAAGGTTAGATGTAGGTCGTCGATGTTGTGACGGTTTTTGATCTACTAGTTTGGTAGTTTTTTTTATAAAAACTTTATTTGATTACGAGCTTTCGCATGGCGACGCCAGGCTTCATCAGCAATACATGATTAGAAGAAACGCCTAATACTAGAAATAGATTAGGATTTTTTTTATCATACATATTGACAGATATTATACATATTTATGGCCAATGGCCATACCACGCTGAAAAACCAGTTCTCGTTGGATCACTGAAGTTAAGCAGTATTGGGCACGCTTAGTACTTGGATGGGTGACCGTTCGGGAGTACTGCGTGCTGTTGGCTATTCGTGGGTATGGTGAACCCACACTTGTAGTTATTTTACTACAAGAAACTATACACATAGAAACACTACCCGAATCGGGTAGTGCCACGCCTACCCCGAAAGGTAAATGGCCTAATGGTATACATATAGAAGTGGAAAAAACATAACTTGTATTCTACTTACGTGACATATACGGAATTGGAAAAGTTTATGACGACAAGAATGCTGACGATTACGGAAAAATCCGTTATTAGTGGAAGCTCTTTATAAGAAAAAATTATTTACACTCTGTATTTACTCCACTCCTGGACAGACAGAAGCATTTAATTAAATAATATAAGATAATATTGGGCAGCACTCCACATTGCTAGGGTGCCTGTCCAGAAGCTTCCACTAATAACGGATTCTTCCGTAATCATCAAAATTCATGTCGTCATGAACTTTTTCAATTCCGTATATGTCACGTAAGTAGAATACAAGTTATGTTTTTTCCACTTCTGTAAATGGTCTTTCCTTCCCTTCAAGAAGAAAATTATGAAAAAAATCCTTATCTATTTCTAGTGTTAGACGTTCCTTCTAATCATGTATTCCTGATGGGGACCCGCGTCGCCGGGCGAAAGCTCGTCATCAAATAAAGTTTTTATAAAAAAACTACCGGACTAGTAGATCGAAAACCGTCGCTACATCGACAACCGGTATATGGGAATATTTCGAGAGTATATGAGGAATATTGAAGTGGTCCACTTCTCGAATTATTATTATTACAATACGTAACAAATTCTTTGAATAGAAGAAAGGCGATGAGCACAAGAGCCCCGAAAAAAGGCCTCATTTTTTTCTATGTCGACGAAACTGTCTCTATTAAAATTTCACACCGGACTACTTATGATTTTTCAGGAATTCTCTAGCTTATATATATATATATATATATATGCTAGCCGACTGACGAACATACGTACATAGCGAAGTAGAAAATAGGTAAGGGTATTTACACTTAATTGTTTGTATATCAAATACTACGATTTAGACAATGTCTGTCAGTAAAAGTCAAATATCGTCGCCCTGAAATATTATTATATTATAGTATTACACTATATACAATATACATATTACAATACTTATATGTTATAAGTATTATATTATACAGGCCAAAATGACATAGAAACAGGGAAAATAAGTCGATTCTTCAAGAAAATAGGGAAATAATTCTTTTAAACAATATGAACGTGGGTTTTATATTAAATTCAATTTTAAACGCTCACGTCTAAAATGAATTTGATAATACTAATATACACACTGGGAAAAAATATTTGAAACCACGTAGATGCATTTACGTCAGTCCAATTTCTTAGAATCACGAAAACATTCTTTTACAGTGGTCATTTTCACTTGAACCAGACATATATTTTGTTAATCTAAAGAAATTTCTTTAGATTAACAAAATTCTTTCGCTGTATTTTCTTGATTGAAATTAATATTTTGTTCATTTGAGGAACTAATTTCCGTGATTCGAAAGATCTAGGTTTTTTCTATGTCTGATTGGTCCTTTGAATAAATATTTATTCGACTGAATGAGTTCAGTTCTGTGAAGTGATCAGGACGCATTTCAATTATTTAATTTATCCATACTTGAATCCTGTCTTTAGGTTTGGTTGAGCAATAGTATATTTCTAAACGAGTGCAGAAGAAGCTTTTTCAACGAATGTAAGGTTTTCAACGCAAGCCAAATGCAAGTTTTGCAATCACATGTGTTAAAAAAGCTCTTCTTCAGCTGAGGACTGAATTTTTTTCCAAAAACGTGGAAAAAAAGTTAATTCTGCCATATCGAAGAGTGGGAACAATCCCATTTTGTTCACGGCGCACAGTGGACCTTCTTTGAAATTCTGTCTCAAAATCGTAGAATTTTGGATCGGAATGACCTAGAGGGATATATATTTTTCAATTAAAGAAAGACCCTTTCCGAATATAGAAAAATTATAGTGGAAGAAAAAAAATGTGACCTTGCAAATCTGTGTTGAAAGTCGAATTTTCCGCAAAAAAAAAATCGTTCATTGGATACCAAACACACTTGGATATTACAGTTTATTTGCTATACATGTTTTTATATAGATTTTTGCATGACCAATCTGAATCTGATATGTATATCGTTGTTGGACAAAATCCTGAATGGCGAAGTCAATATAGCAGAGTAAAATTGTAAAACGAAATTTGACTAAAATTTGCTACAAGCTGCAGGTCGCTAATTACAAATTCAAGGTCAAATCTCAAAAATTCAAAATGGCGAATTCAATATGACGGAGATAAATTGTAAAAGGGAACCGATTTGACAAAAATTTGCTACAAGGGGTTTTTTTGGGTCGCTGATTTCAAATCCACGGTTAAAATAGAGAAATTCAAAAAGGCGGACCAAAATGCAAAAAGAAACCGATTTGACTGAAGAATGCTACTCGGGGGGTTTTCGGGTTGCTCATTTCAAGTCCAGGCTCAAAATTGAAAAATTCAAGATAGCGAATCCAATATGACGGACCAAAATCGTAAAATGAAACCGATTCGACCAAAAATTTGCTACAAGGGGGTTTTTCTGGTCGCTGATTTCAAATCTGGGGTCAAAATTAAAAAGCTCAGAATGGCGGATCCAATATGGCGGACCCAAATCATAGAACAAAATTTATTTGACTTGAAATAGCCTACCAAAGTTGTAAAACAAAACCGAGTCGACTGCAAATTCTCATTTTGGGGGGTTTTAGGGTAACGCATTTTGAATCCAGAGTAAAAATTCCAAAATATGAAACCGCGAGTCCAATATTTTGGTCCACCATTTTGAATTTTTTAGTTTTGACCCCGGATTTGAAATCAGCGACCCAAAAAGCCCCCTTGTAACAAATTTTAGTGAAATCAGTTTCCTTTCACAATTTTGGTTCGCCAGATTGGATTTGCCATTTTGAATATATTTATTTTGACCCTGGATTTCAAATCTGCAACTTGGAAAAACCTCTTGTAGCAAATTTTAGTCAAATTGGATTCCTTTTACAATTTTGGTCTGCGATATTAGATCCGCCAATTTCCTACTAATTCAAGCCAAGGCTCATTCAAGGAAAATAATCTTCGCAAAGTTTTCTGAATAATTTCAGTTTTCTATGAAAAATCAGGAAAATATACAACCAATGAATGTCACAAAATCAAAAACGAAACTCTCTAATAAAGTAGCGAATGAATACCTTGCATATGTATAATTAATTTTAAGTTCATTGATCCATTGTAATTTCACGTGTCTGAAGAATTCTTATTTGTCTTCAATTTGTTCAAACATTTGGTTCTTACAGTTTGAATAGAGTTAAGAATGTTACACTAATAAATGTTTGAACAATTATGATTCAGAGCACAAACAAGCTTAAATTCTAAAATATATTTTTTAAGCACTTAATTTGATACTCATGCTTTTTGGGCCTGGGTAAGAAAACAGATATTTTTTCAATTTTTATAATAATTTCTGGCAAAAAAAAAAGATGTTTAATCTCGTAAGATTTCCTCGTACAAAGAGCTTCCTTTATTCACAGCCCTATGAACAATATATTTTTTTTATAAATCTCAGATCTCCTATTAGCCACAATTTTCAAATCATCAAAAAGTGTGCTGTTGTAATTATAGGAGGTATTTTCAAAATATTCAATTCGATGCCTATTATGCACAAAGAGGTGAATTTTTATCCGAAATCATGTATCTTCATCCAAATACTAGAATTTTCAAATAAACACCTACATTTTCAACTTTAGAAAATGAATTTTCGAAAGAAAAAAAAATTTTTGTCAGAATAATTAAATTTGAAACATGAAGCGATGAATTTTCAAACAAAAAATTTAATTTCTAACCGAATAGTTGAATTCTAAACCTAATGAGATGACTTTTTAACAAAAATTTTCAATTTCCAATTGAAAAAGGCAAATTTTCTACAGAATACATGAATTTGTAACTAAAAAACCTCAATATTTTACCAAAAACGGTATATTATATATATATATAGTTATGTATAGGATAGTTAAACAAAAATCCGGACTGGTTCGTGGAAGGGCGCACAGTGCTCCTACCGAAGACGGGCAACTTAGCTGACCCTAAGAATTACACGCCAATAACTTGTCTGAACACACTGTATAAGATCTTTACAGCTATCCTAAATGACAGGATTCTTCTGATATTGGACCTGTGTGGCGAGAGATGTATGAACAACGCGCCTCAAAGAAAGGCGTAGCAGAATGTCGGGAGAACCTGCTCATCGATAGATGTGTTTGTAAAGACGCAGCATCCTATCAGCGATATTTATCGATGGCCTGGACCGATAACCGGAAAGTTTTCGATTCAATCTCCCATAGACTTATCATCTGTCTGTTGGAAAGCTTAAAGGTTCATCCACACATTGTGCGGTGCATAGAGAGATTAATGCCGCTTTGGAAAACCAGATTTACCATCTCATCTGGAAAACATCGTGTGATCACTAACAGTATCGCCTTTCAGAGAGGTGTGTTTCGGGGCGACACGATGAGCCCTTTTCTCTTTTTCCTCACATTATTGCCACTGTCTCTTTCACTTCGTCATTCCGAAGGATACCTCCGTGGCAAACCTGGAGATCGAAAGCATAAGGTCACTCATGTATTTTACATGGACGATCTTAAAATCTATGTTAGAAATAAAGAGAAACTACATCAAGCTTCAAAAATTGTCAAAGAGTACACTCAAGAGATTGGAATTTAGTTTGGGTTAGAGAAATGCGCCAAGGTTAATTCGAAGAAGGGAAAACTTAATGGCATCCCCGAAGACCCTGAGCTTGTCGACAGAAGCGCTATACGACACCTTAGAGCTGGAGAGACCTATACATACCTGGGCCTGCCACAGAGCCGCATTCAGGACGTGATATATATAAAGGATACTCTCCGAAGCAGATACAAACGTCTCATCCGGCAGATTTGATCTTCCGAACTATCGGCTAAGAACAAAGTATCTGCAACGAACATGCTTGCCATCCCGGTAATACTCTATTCATTTGGAGTGGTTCCATGGACGAATGACGAGCTCAGATCCCTTGAATTCGGGACGCGAAAGGGTTTGCACATAAACGAAAGCATACACCTTAAGTCTTCTGTTCCGCGATTTGGCATCTCACGCCGCCTAGGTTGTCGCGGAATACTGAATTTTGAAGCGGAGGAGGCTGCTGAGACACTCGGCCTTGACTTAACCACCAGAGGTGAGCAAAATGCATGAAATCTTCTCCATCTTGAATGCACACTTCTGAAGGCCCTGATTAAGAAAGCACAAGAGAAAAACTGCCGCGAAGAGCTCCTCGACAAGAGGATGCACGGCATCTTTCACAGAAATTTGGAGGATCAGTTGATGTCGTATAAGCTAGCGTATGTATGTATATATACCATTAAGCCATTTCCCTTTCGGCGTAGGCGTGACTCTACCCGATTCGGGTAGTGTTTCTAGGTGGATAGTTTCTTGTAGTAAAATAACTACAAGTGTGGGCTTACCACACCCACGATACGCCAACAGCACGCGGTTAGTAGTATTCCCGAACGGTCACCCATCCAAGTACTAACCGCGCCCAACAATGCTTAACTTCAGTGATCTGACGAGAACTGGTTTTTTCAGCGTGGTATGGCAGTTGCCTTTATAAGGTATGCTTTCCTCAAATCATCCGGATTGAAGTCGGGCATGGAGGGTTTCATTTTGGCATGTCAAGACGGTGCCTATCCTAAAAAGCTCGTGGGTCCTATAAAATTATTGCATAACTTTCAAAATTTCAGGAAATTCTTTACAACCTTATGATTTTTTTTGTTACCTTACAATCTTGAACTTCCTTGGAATTTTTTTTATATTTTTTGAATTTCTTAACAATTTGCTGAAATCTTTTAAAATACACTCAAATATTTAGAATACTTAGAAATCTTTTAAAATTCCTTGAAATCTTTTGAAGCTCTTGAAAATTCTCAGAAATCTTCAACAAGACCCTAAAATTACTTGAGTTTATTGAATTCCATTGAAAGTTCCTTTGAATCTTTGCAAATGTATTAAACTTTTTCAAATGTTTTGCAACCTTTTACAATCCCTAAAAATTTTTCCACACTTTTGGAAATTTCTAAGAATTCTTAAAAATACCTAGAGTCATTCGAAAACCCTTCAAATTACTTTAAATTCCTTGATATCTTTTTGAGTATCTTAAAATCCTTATAAAAATCTCAAATCTAAAAAAATATCTCGAAATATTTGGAACTCTTTCCAAATTTTTTAAATCATACGAAATCGCTCAATTTTTAGGAACAAATTCTTTAAAATTCAAGGATTTCAAGGAAATCGAGAAATTCAGGAAAATAGCCTAAAAAGGCTTCAAATTCTCAAAACCCTGCGAAATAACCGGAAAAGAAAATTTTGTTAGAAGACAATTGAATTTTCAAACAAGAACTTCTCTACAAAAAAAGATGAATCATAAATTCAGAAAGACGAAAGTTTCAATACAGCATTAGAGTTTTTTTTTTACCAAAAATGACCTTCCAACAAATAATTAATTTTTCAAAAAAATATTTAAATTTTCAACAAGGAAAAATTCCACCATCAAGAAAACAGTTTCATTTTCAACAAAATAGTTGAATGTTTGAAATTAAATTGATTTTTCAACAAAACAGTCGGATTTCTAACTAAATTGATGAATCTTAAAGAAGAAAACGGATGTCTAATAAAGAAGTTTGACTTCCAACCAAATAGATTTTTCAATAAAAATATAAATCTTTTCGCCAAAAAGTGTAATCAATAATATTTTAACCAAAGAAGATCTTAATTTTATGAAAAAAGAAGCGAATTCAATTAAAAAAATCGAATTTTCAACAAAATAGTAGAAACATTTACAAAAAGCGAATAATTTTCTACCGAGAAGTTGCACTTTATTCAAAAAGGATAATATTTCTGAAAAAAAGATGCATTTTTGAACCAAAACGATAAATTTTCCACAAATAGTCGAATTTTCAACGAAAAAAGATTGTTCAATCAATAGAGAGAAAAAAGCTTTCAAACAAATTTTTCAATTTTGAAGTCAAGAAGGCGAATTAGCTACGAAAGAGTTTAATTTTAAAATCAAATAGTTAAGTTTTCTACCAAAAAAAGTACATTCGCAACCAAAAATGAAAAAGTTCTATATTCAGTTAAAAAAATGAATTTTCCACTAAAAAAAAAGTCGAATTTTGAAAAACCAAGTAGTTGAACTTTCAACTAAAAAAGGTGCATTTTCAATGAAAGCTTCAATGGTAGGCTTTCCAATAACAAAGAATTAAATTTCAACGAAATATGGTTGGATTTTTTTATTGCGTTCAATTAATTCAGTTCTCATATGTACTTCACATTATCATGTAGATAGCTGACTGGGAAAGCGATAACAGTTTATACCCACGTAAGAACCTTTTATTTATTTTCCTTGAAATCTTTTTCAATCGAACAAGATTAGGCTGAAATAATCAATTGTTAATAACATAATTTTTCCTAATTACAGGGCCATTTAAGGCAATTTTCTCCAATAATATCTTATCTGCCAATTATTTTTATTTTAACCTCCATCAAAATAAATTCAATTTATTATAAGCATGAATATCGTTTGCTACCTTTATTAATTTTCAAAAAAATCCCTGCCCTCTTGTTAATTTTGAACATTCAGAAAAAAATGTCGATGTTTTTCCAAAGAGGTCATTAAAACTCAGCAGAATCCGACAAGAAAGTTGTAACTTCTGAATTTTGAATGAGGAATCCATTCCAAAAAATGTACTTTCATTATGTTGTGAAGCTAGAATGAATAAGTAAAAATATTCTTGCTTCATAAACGCACTCTTCCAAAATAGTGTAGTTTCCTAGGCTAAGAATAGATAGATATCACTCCCTCCCTTTATACAGATAAGGGCAGAACACTGTATTCTTTCTTCATGGGACCGATCCGGCTGGGCCTCGGCCCCAAAGGCATCATTCCTTGCCTGACTGCTACGGCTTCAACTCGTGTTTCATTTAAATAAACTTACTGACCAGATCTACGAATCTGCGTCAGATCAAATTAAATTAAAGTGACTTTTTATTCAGACCGTCACATAAATTTTCCTCCCCTGTTAGAGTGAATTTCTCGTGAAATTCTTCGTAGTTGCATACATCACTTTCTCCTAAACTTAATAGGTTTATTATCTAACTTACTCTCTAAATCGATAGAAGGCCCGCTCCCTGGTACATAGGTGACAACTTGTGGTATTATTTCGTTGTTTATCTTATTGGTGGTACAACAAAAATTAATGCAGAGGTTAGGAAGACATTTCCGAATTAATTCGCAAACTCCGCATTTATAAAGCGCAAATATTGAAATAAAGATTAGCGAAGTGTAGCCTAGATAAGAAAGAATGTCCGTTGCCTTCTCTTTCCAAGAATGGGATCTTCTAATACTCCGTACTTTATTCAAAACAGTTTCTATCTCATCTAAAGATTTTCCGGCTAATTTTAACTCCTGGTCGTTTAATTGTCCTTTTAAGGGTAGGAATTCATATCTTACAAGATTTAGATCGTATTCTGAGAATGGAATTGTGACATTTTTTCTATATGAAAAATTCTGTGTTTTTACTTTTGTTTTGCTTAATTTTACAATAGTGTATTCGGTATGTAGAATACAGTTATCTAGAGCTTTAATCAAAGTTACTCCTGTTATTGTCTTTTCATAGTTTGAATTTTCACAGTAAATTTGTACGATTTCCTCCTTGTTTGGAATCGTAATAACACCCTGCTCGTTTTGTAGAATGTAAAATACAGTTTGATCGATAATAATTACGTTTATCTGACACATTTTGTTGTTTATAATTTTAACGCTGTTTTTTATCAATTGTGTTTCACAGGATTTAGTTTCGGTTAGGAGATAGCTAGGGTTCTTTCTTTTACAAATTTTGGTTATGCCTAATAATTTACAGTAACTAAGATCAATTTCTGTCGTAGGGATGTAAAGAGTTTTTTGGTCGTTGATCAATACATAATTTTCATTTGGGATTACGGTGATAAAATTATCCCCCTTTCGTAGTGGTATCGGAATTAAGTGATTTATTTTATAGATATCTTTTTCAAAAATCGGCATTTGAATTGAGTAGACAAATTTATTATTTATCAATAAAACAGTTATTTCGGCAATGTCAATCAAATGTTGATAATTTTCTTCTACTAACTGAATGCTATGTTTTTCATTATTTTCCTCTTCGAATTGTTTAAATCCCTCTATAAGTGTACTCGGAGGTAGAATTTGAGGATGTATGATTCCGTGTTTACCGTCATTTATTGCATCAATTAATAGTGATATATCTTCACCTAATTCTGATATAACAACTGTCATAATTGTGATCTGATTAGCCATTACTAATAGAAAATTCAACATATCTCCGATGCGTACACGTTCCGTAATTTGGATTAAGGGATCTTCCATGTGAAATTTAAGTATGCTCCAGTTTTTGTTTCTGGTAAAATCTTTAATTTTTATGTAGAGGAGTTTGACCCATTTTTCTTCATCATAGTCTGGCAACTGGATTCTTAGCAAAGAGAAAATATTTTGTTTGCTAATTTTAATCCAATTCTTTCCGGTGGCCACAGGTTTGATTTTTAATTTACTTGGCAGGCAGTTCCTTTTCCAGATTGCGTAATCGTTTTGAATTTCTCTTTCATCTATTGGTTCGTGATTTCGCAATCTTTCAGAAATTGGTTGGTTATTTTCCCCTGATGATGATGATGTATCAATCTCATCGACTTCTTGGGAGTCATTTACTTGATTGATTTGTGCATTCTCTCCCAATTGTTCTGAGAGATTTCGATCTTGAATAGGGTGCATTCTTGAAAGCGCGTCAGCTGCCGTGTTTTCCTTTCTTTTTTTATACACGATCTTGTATGCGTAAGCTTCCATCTGAAATCTCCACCTCATCAACCTGGAAGAAGGGTCTTTCACGTTAAAAAGCCACGTCAGAGCTTGATGGTCCGTTTGTATTATGAATTGACGTCCAAGAAGATATTGTCGAAGACGCTTAACTGCCCATACGATTGCTAATGTTTCTTTTTCGGTAGTGGTGAAGTTTAGCTCGGGTTCGTTTAAAGTTCTTGAGATGTAGCAAACTGGGTGTCCCTGTTGAGATAAAATTGCCCCCAGCCCAACATTACTTGCATCAGTGGTCAGAGTAAATGTGTCCTTAAAGTCAGGATATCTTAATACCGGTGCTGAGCAAAGAGCATCTTTCAACATTTTAAAACTTGTTTCGCAAGATGGCGTCCAATTGAAGGATTGATTTTTCTTCGTCAGTGCTGTCAATGGTTTAGCTATCGTGGAGAAGTTCTTTATAAATTTTCTGTAATATCCAGCTAGTCCCAAGAAAGACATGACTTCTTTTTGTTTCTCGGGTCTTTTGAAATTTTGGACAGCAGATAATTTATATGGGTTTGGTTTCACTCCGTTTTCCGTGATCACGTGTCCCAGGTATTCCAGTTCCGGTCGAAGAAACTCACGCTTGTCTGGTTGAAGTTTGAGTCCAGTGGCCCGTAAACGTTCAAACAAGATAACGAGATTTTCGTTGTATTCTTGGAGTGTGCTTCCAAAGACAACAATGTCATCCAGATAAGCGAAGCATATTTTTCCTACTAGTCCCCTTAATGCTGTGTCCATCATTCTTTGAAATGTGGCTGGAGCGTTTTTGAGCCCGAACGGCATGCGGTTATAGTGAAAATGTCCTTCAGGTGTAGAAAATGCGGTATATTTTTTTGAGTCCTCGTTCATTGGAATTTGGTGAAATCCTGAGCTCAAATCAAAGGCTGAAAAGAATTTTGCTTTTCCCAAGTGGTCCAAAATTTCGTCGATTACAGGAAGTGGGTAAGCATCTTGATCTGTTTTTTCGTTCAATTTCCTGAAATCAATCACAAGCCTCCATTTAGGTTTTCCTGAAGCGTCGCGTTTTTTCGGGACTACCCAAAGTGGTGAATTGAATGGTGAGTCCGAGGCTTCTATTATTTTCTTGGTTAACATTTCGTTTACTTGATTTGAAATTTCTTCTTTGTGACATTCCGGGTGTCGCGGTTGACGTATATTAATATTTGCTTCGTCTTTCACGATGATTTTATGTGACGCGAGACTTGTGCATGGTAGTGGGTCTCCTTGGAGTGAGAAAATGTCGTGATAAGAGATCGCTATTTTTTGAATCTGTGTTTTGTGGGCATCTTCAATGTGTTCAAGTCTTAAATTTCCATTCAATAATTTCAATCTAGCGTTTAGTTCCTTCTGTGTGATGTAAGTTACACGCTCTTCTCGTTCTGGGCCAACATTGATAAACTTGTAATTTATCTCTTCGTCACTCAATCTCAAATCTGTTTCGGTTTCGTTACTAACAGGAATCATAACTTGTGAGTCAACAATACGGTAAATAGAGTTTGGAATGTATGGATTATCTTCTATGAGAATGTGCCCCTGTTTTTTGTTTGTTTTCACGGTTATCATTTTTATGGTGTTTTTTGGGATAAGGATACCGTCGTACTCTAAGGGATAGACCTTATCGTCTAGTCGGAGGGACCTGTTGGACAAGTTAAACTGATAAGAGTATAGGAATGGTGTTCCGATGATGCCTTCCTCGGGTATAGGAAAGTTTTCTGGTACAATCACAAAGAGATGTTCTTTCCCTTGAAACTTAAACGTGGTGGCTTCGTTTGTCCGGTGCTTATCATTTCCCATTGAAAACTCTTTGTCCATTGAAATTCTCTCGTGGTATTTATTAATGCAGTTTTCTTTTATTAGATTTATCGATGCGCCGCTATCGACTAATAATTTTACAGGTTTAGTTGCTCCGTGTAATTGTCCTCTGATAGAGTATAATCTTCCAGATATTGCTGATACTCTGTCTCCGTCTCCATTTCCGTTTCCTGAATATCTTCTTCCATTTCTCCTTGGAGATAATTCACGCGATTCGGTGGTCGACTTCCCGAGGCTTTTGTATGAAAATTTTTTTGCTTGGAGAAACATTGATTTTCGGTGTGTCCAGGTTTTTTACAGTGACTGCAAAATAACTGGATTCTCTGCTGCAAAGGCATACTGTGATTTGGAGGATTATTTAATGAAGGGTATTTTTGTTTACTGAATTGAGAGTTTGAGGATTGAAAAGGAGATTTATTGAGGGTTGTGCGAATAGGTAGTTGGGGTTTAATCGTGTTTTTGGATAAGCGAATTTTACTTCTTTCAGCTGACCAGACTTATGATTGGATTGCCATTTGTTGTGCTTCTCTAACATCGCTAGGATTTTTGCTTGAAACTCGGTCTGAAAGTTCTTCTCTTAAATTCATTATGTATTTTTCGAGAACTGTTTGCTCTTCATTTTTTATGCAAATTTCTCGTTCGTGTGCTAGAGGGTTTTTTGATTGTACAGCGTACAGAAGTTCGTGCATTCTTTGGTTGAATCTTCCATTGAAATGCTGCGTACTTTCCCCAGCATCTTGGACTACTTGTGATAGTTTGGTGCGATGAGTTTCTAGTGATCCAGTAGTTCCAAAGTTAGTTCTGAGAGCTTTGAAAAGATCATCATAATCTTGAATCGATAAGAAACGAATATATTTTTCCGCTTCTCCTTCGATTTTTTCTGCAATGATCCAGTCTAATAAAACTCCTGGATTTGAACACTGCGATTTAATTCTTTTCACAAGAGTGATGAAGGGTTCAACTCCCATATCGTCTTGGCCATTAAATTTTTTAATTAATTTCACTGCGTCTCTCGCAGGGATAGTTTCACTCGTGGTCGAAATTCTTGCATTCGAACTTCGTGAGAGCCTGTCACTTATAAGGATGGCTTCATTTGGGGTTGTTACTCTTTCATTTGACAACCTCTGTAGAAGCCTAGGGTCAATTTGTTCTCTCTCTAACGAATGTTCTGGTTCTGCAAACAATGTGTCGTTGTTACCTACTCTAGATTCTTCATCGTTCTCCCTCTCGCTTTCATCTGAAGTCACCAGATCAAAATTTTTTGCTATCGAGCGAATTTCTTCTTTACGCGTATTTATTGCGAGTTCCATGTGGGACATCCGATCTGATAATTTTGTTAGTATGCCAATTATATCGGCATTAGTAAATACAAGAGGGGTATCTTCCGTCTGTAAAGTTGCGTTCTTCTGATTTCCGTCAGCCATGGTTTTCTTCTTAATAGTGTGTGTATGTGTGTATTTAATAGTGTACCGAAACCTTTGAGTTCCCTACTTATGTTAGCGGATGTCGGGTGGTGTGTCGCGCCGCGTTATCTAATCTCTATATCGTTCGGTACAATGATATGCTCGCTGACGCGTATAGTCCGTGGCGAAGTCAACCCTATAGCCAGTGACTATTTTCTAATTTAAATTCACTATTTGAAACGAAAGTGCTACAACTTTGGCCAAATATTGTGAATGAATCGATGAACGTTTTTTAACGAAAGGTCTAAGTCTCGCGTAGTCGACTAGCCTTACGAGGTTTTGGAGAGTCGTGACAGAACACTCCTTATTATTTTGTTATTCATCCTCTTCTTTTTACTCACTTGAGATTCCTAGTGAAGGTAGTTCGTGGCTGCTTCAGTGGATGTACTCGTTCTGGTCAGCCGTAGATTTCAGAGTCCGTGAATTCTGCAATTCCAACGGTGCCAACTTGGTTGGGTGACGTCTCGCCTTTTAGTCTAATTTTTTAAGACAAGGAATCACTGTGAGCCTACTTAGTTCAGCCCAGTACGTGTTTTCCTGATTTTATTTCCGTAAAAAGGTTCTTATTGATACTTTGTGAGAATGACGTATCAATCAAAAGTATCCTGGCATGGATCGCCAATTTATGTGACGGTCTGAATAAAAAGTCACTTTAATTTAATTTGATCTGACGCAGATTCGTAGATCTGGTCAGTAAGTTTATTTAAATGAAACACGAGTTGACGCCGTAGCAGTCAGGCAAGGAATGATGCCTTTGGGGCCGAGGCCCAGCCGGGTCGGTCCCATGAAGAAAGAATACAGTGTTCTGCCCTTATCTGTATAAAGGGAGGGAGTGATATCTATCTATTCTTAGCCTAGGAAACTACACTATTTTGGAAGAGTGCGTTTATGAAGCAAGAATATTTTTACTTATTCATTCTAGCTTCACAATGTGCAATTTTAAATGTCATATTCATAGAAAACATGTAAGATAGAAAAGTTTAGTGGAACGAGGTCATGGTTTAACATTCTTAACATTATTCAAACTGTCAAAAGGTCATATTGTGACATTCTAAAAGCGAATGCCGCAATTGAGAAGCATTGGCTTATAAATGTTTGAACAAATTAAAAAGAAATAAGAATTTTTCAGTCTTGTGAAAAAACAATGGACCAATGAACTCAAAATCGATTATACATATTCAAGGTCTTGATGCGCTACTTTTCCACAGACTTCTGTTTTTGATTTTACAAAATTTTTTGGTTGTACATTCTCCTTATTTTCCAAAGAAAATTGAAATTTTTCAGAAAACTTCAAGAAGATTATTTACATTGAATGAGCATTGGCTTGAATAAGTAGGAAATGGAGTGTCTAAAGAAGGCTATTTTAATTATAGAGCTTTTTTCCTAATGCAAAAGATTCGCAAAAAGTGAACCACCAAAGATTACTAGAAAATTGATAAGAATAAGTAACTTCACATGCAGCTGTATATATTGTTTAAAAAAGGTTATTTATTTTTTATGAATAATTTATCATAACATATGATAATCATTTTCTGGAACGAACGTCATATTAATGTTAATCAAGAAAATACAGCTGAAGAATTCATTTTTCCAAATCAACAAAATGTATGTCTGGTTCAAATAAAAATGACCACTGTGAAAGAATACTTCCGTGATGCTAAGGAATAGGACTGAAGTAAGTGCACTTACTGGGTTTTAAACATTTATTTCAATGTGTGTAATTATATTCTTTAATTTATTATAGACTTGAGCGTCTGAAATTGAATTCAATATACTGCCCACATTAATTTTGTTTGAAAGAATTATTTCCCTATTTTCGTGAGAAATCGAATTATTTTCTCTGTTTCTAAAGCATTTTGGCCTGTATATTACAGGGACAAGACATTTGATTTTTAGTGCCATACATTGTCTAAAACGTAGTATTTGGTATAAAAACAATTCTTTAAAATGACGTGTTCACCCTCAAACTATTACGCACTTATTAAACATTGAACAGCTGCTCGGAAAAATATTGTTATTCATACAGAGAAATGGCGAAAAATCAAATCAATAAATGTAATCAGCACGTCGTTTCGTATCAAAGAATATTTGTTACTAGATCTGAGATAAAAGATATTCGTTTCGCTAATCATTATTTCTCGCAAACTGAAATTCAGTTATGAAGTGTAAATAACCTTACCTATTTTCTACTTCGCTATGTACATATGTTCGTCAGTATATGTATATATATAAGCTAGAGAATTCCTGAAAAAACTTAAGTAGTCCGGTATGAAATTTCGGTAGAGGAAGTTTGGTAAACGTAGAAAGAAAATGAGATCTTTTTTCGGGGCTCTCGTGATCAGCGCCTTTCTTTTATTCAAAGATATTGGTAAGTATTGTAATAATAATTAAAAAAGTGGATCACTGCAATATTTCTGATCACTGTAAAAACTAGAGATCTCTTTTTTTACTGTGTCATTTCTTTCGTACGCTGTTTTTGAACAGGATAACTTCATGCTGTTATTTTCAATGCAAAACAAATGATTCTGCGATCTCACCAGTAGCCTGAAACTAGCCCTTGAATAATAGATACTTCATTCTTACAGTGATATACTCTAGATATATATTCCCATATATTTCGTAAATTTTCCTATGCATACCCGGATAGTCTTCATATTCTTGATATTACAGATATTCGAAAGTATTCGGAAATATTTCCAAAAATGTTAACACATTTCAATGTATTTATACGGGTTGCGACAATTTTCACACCCATGCACCACGAATGCCAACAACATCTTCTGCGAGAAAATTTTGCTACCCATGTGGGTTCCTCAAGGAAACGAGACTGAACCATTGTTCCAGGTGTAAAAAACACATCTTCTCTTGTAAGTTTGGGTTTTACAGTTTTTTTAGGGTCCCTGGAGTAAGTTCCTTAAACACGCGAGATTGCACCAATGACCCAGGTGTAAAAAAGACATCTTCTCCCGGAGCAGTCTGAGTTTTATAGAACTTTAGGGTCTTTACCATATAGTGGGATACTCGTAGACACACGAGTTGCAGCCAATACTCCAGGTGTAAAAAAAACACATCTTCTCCAGGGAAGTCTGGTTCTTGCAGTACTTCAGTATATCTGGAGTGGGTTCCTCAAGGACACAGGGTCAAATGAATGCCCCAGGTATAAAAAACACACCTTATCTGGGAAAGTCTGATTTTGACAATACTTTAGGGTCCCTGGGGTCGGTTTCTCAACAACACGAAATTGAATCAATACCCAAGGTGTAAATAAAAAACTAATCTTTTTCCCAGAGGTCTGGTTTTCACAGCACTTTAGGGTCCATGGAGTAGGCTCCTCGATGGCACGAGGCTGAACCAGACTTCCCCAGAAAAGATGCGTTTTCACACCTGGAGCATTGGTACAATCTCCTGTTCTCGAAGAAACCCCCGCTAGGAACCCTGAAGCATTGCAGAAACCAGACTTCCCCAAAGAAGTGTTTTTTGCACCTGAAGCATTGGCTGGATCCCGTGTCTTCGAGGAAGAAAACGGAGTCTGTAAGGTGTTACCGCTGTCTGGGCTTTGGCCATATGGCGGCGAGATGCAATGGTCCAGACCGGACCCAGGCCTGCTGAAGGTGCGGCAAGGAGGGCCATAGGGCTGCGGCGTGCGAAAATACACCGCAGTGCTACCTCTGCGCCGCTAAAGAAGTGAAAACCCGGACCGACCATCTGCTGGGTACAATGCGGTGCGCGTCGTTCAGGGAGGCCGTCTCTATGAAGAAGCCGGATGAATTACGCAAATAGCTGATTACACCCAACTAAGATGCCGAAGACCGACGAGCCCGGTTTGTAGTACATCCACACCACTGACAGCGAAGCGTGCATCTTGGTTGGGTGGAAAGAAGGGAAAGAGGAGTCCAGGTTGGCAACACAGTGAGACGCCGAGGCACGGCGTAGTATGCCTATAACCCGTGTTCCTGAAGTAATGCGAAAGCGGATTCCGGGAACATGGGTTGGCAAGGAGGGGAGGTAATTGTAGTGGGTATTACCGTTTTGAGGTCGAGTCCCACACTCAGTGCGTAAATGCATTCTCACCTTCTCTACAAAAAAAAAAACTCCAGTGACCCTAAAGTACTGTAAAAACCAGACTTCCCCAGAGAAGATGTGTCTTTCACACCTGGGGCATTGGTGAAATCCAGTTTCCTCGAGGAGCCCACTCCAGGATCCCTAAAGCACTGAAAAACTCAGAATTCCCCGGAGATGTGTTTTCAACGCCTAAAGTATTGGCTGGAACTCTTGTCTTCGAGGAACCCACTCGAAGCACCCTAAAGTACTGTCAATGGCAGACTTTCCAGGAGAAGATGTGTTTTTTACACCTAGAGCAGTGGCTGGATAAAGTATTGTAAAAATCAGACACTTCCAGGGAAGATGTCTTTTTTACATCTAGGTCATTGGTGCAATCTCGTGTTTTCGAGGAACTCTCGCCAGGGATCATAAAGTACTGTAAAACCCAGACTTCCTCAGAGAAGATGTGTCTTTTACACCTGGGGCATTGGAGCAATCTTATGTTCTCGAAGAACCCGCAGTTGGTGCAAGGTTTTGACGCGGGCAGCTTAATTTTCTTGTAGAAGATGTTGATCGCATACCTGGTGCAAGGGTGTGATGTTCGGAGTGTGATTTCGAAGAGCAAAGCTCAGCACCAGAAGTCAACCTAAGTCCGAAATTAGTTTGAAGAAAGGTTTGTAGAATTTCCGTATGGAATTTTTGTACAATATATTCATCTGTTTTGTTGTAAATTTGTCTTTGTGATTTGAAAATTCTAATGAGTTTTGATATAAAATTCTTTTCTTGGGTAGGAAATTATTTATTCAACATCAAATTTCACTATTGACATAATTCATTCAGAATCAGACAGGGTTCTACGCATGAAGTCGCAGAATCCCTCGCGAACAAAACATGTTGTTTTTTTGCAGGCAATTAGGCGATATTTATCTTTCCGATTTTCAAAACAAAATTCTGATATGTTATAACATGTATTGTTTTCTTTCATACTCCGCTGGAAAATGCAGGAGAGGTCGAAGATTGATAAAACGGCGGCAATGCTTATGAAATAATATAAAGTCGATATCTTTTATCATTTCAAAAAAAAAAAAACATTCATAAATTACATTTTTAGGAGAAAAAATTCTCCCGGCCTCAAAAATTGTTTGGCCCGCATGGTGTTGGATTTGACGTTATTTTGGAAAAAGGCACGATATTTTCAAGAAGGTTGTGAAATTTCCGTCATGAAGTATTTCAAAAGGTTTTACAGGATTTGAAGCTATGTAGGAGGTTTCAAAAAATTTGGAAGAATTTTCAATTCATTTCTTCAACTTGATTGGATTTAAAATGTTTTGGGGTATTTAAATAATTCAAAGGCATTTTTAGTAGCTTTGAAAAGTTCCAAGGAATTCAAAGAATTTGATAGATTTTGGGTTGATTAAAAAATAATTCTAGTATTTTTTTTATCTTGGAAAAATTTCGAGGTATTCCAAAACATTCCAAAGGATTTGTATAATTTTAGGATATTGTAAAAGATTTCAAGGAATTTCTTAGAATTTCAAAAAGTTTCAAAGATTTGAAGAATTTTTTGAAATTTTAAAAGATTCCAAAAAATTTGTAATCAATTTAAATAATTTGAGAGAATTTCGAAGTGTTCTAAATATTTGGGAGGAGTTTAACAGATTCTGAAGTATCTTCAAGAGATTAGGAAAATTTCTAGGGATTTTCAAGTATTTCAGCGATTTGAAAAAAACGTAGATCCTCAGTCAGCATCTAGATTGTCTGGATCAGATATGATGAGTTTTATATATATATCATCAATCTTCTTAAAGAATCATCAAAGGATCCACGAGGCAGAAAGGGAAAGCAGAAAATGATTGAATATTCGATTAACGAAAAAGCATATCAAGAATTGTATCCACATTCACGTAAATTGGGTATTAAAATACGTGACGTTCGCGGGCGTACATATGTGGATCCTCCTCAAACACAGCATAATGTCGACGATCTTTCAGTTGCAGAAGCCCTACTCAGTTAGTTGAAAATTCATGTACTTCGATATAAATTCAACTAAATTTTGGTAACAAATTATTTTCTTTTACTGAAAATTATGTTTCGAACTGGAAATCTAACTATTGATGGAAATTCAATTTTCTTGTAGAAGATTCTTGTGCTCAACTGAAAATATTCTGGTTGAACATTAAACTACATTCTTATGGTAAATTGAAATGAAGTTTTCCGGGTTTAAATCGTGTTCACAAGTACGAATCTGACCGACATTTCGTGTAGATTGCAATTCACTTCTTCAGGGCTAATCTGGAACTGAAGTTTCAGGTTATGTTGTTCTGAAATATATTTTCTACGATGCTTGTGATTGGTCAGAGCGCACTATTGTGGGGACTGGTCGAACTTGATTGGCCAATTATGTCTTTTTAAAAAAACCCGAGTGGACGGAAAGCCAAATCGGATTGGTATTATATCCATTGTCCCTATTGATGCTCTTAGGATCTTTCGAGATTCCGATTGCTCCTCTACATTCTCTTAGGAAAATATTGTACGTTTTTGCGATGACAGTTGTTTTGTCAAATAAAATGCTATGTCCTGTTTCGATGATACTCAGCTGGTGCTGATTGCGTAAAATGTTTTAGCCTGACTTCGCTCTCAGGTTCCTCAAAACGTTGGTTCACCGTCCTCCCGGTTTCTCCAATGTAGACTTCACCACAAGAAGAAAGAATTTTATATACATCCGGATAACTAAGATGTGCCTTTCCATCTTTAGGGTTATTTTGAAGTTTTCCTATTTTCGCAGGTGGATTAAATATTTTGTTGTGTTTGTTGCCAATTCTTCCCGTTTGTTTTAAACAACCCTAAAGATGAAAAGACACCCCTTAGTGATACGGGAGTTATATAATCCCTTGTTCTTGTGGCAAAGTCTATATTGAGGAAATCAGGAGGGCGGTGAGCCAACGTGTAAAGCAACAGGAGAGTAAATTCAGGCTAAAACACATCAAGTAATCGGCAGTAGCTGAGCCTCATATCGAGACAGGACATCGCATTTTATTTGACAAAACCATCATCGCAAAAACGTCCAATATTTTTCCAAGAAAACATACAGAAGCAATCGAAATCTTGAAACTCCCTGATAACATCAATAGGGACAATGGATATAATACCAATCTGATGCGGCTTTCCATCCCCGGGGTTTCTTAAATAAGACATGATTGGCTAATCAAGTTCGACCATTCCACACTATTGGCTGCTCTGGCTAATTACAGGCACCGTAAAGCTGCATCAGTTTAGTTGAGAATTTATGTTTCCGGTTAGAAATTAAATTACATATTTTGTTGAAATTTTTTTATTTGAAGATTCATCTTTGTTTGGGTTAACATGATACAATTTGGTTGAAAGTTAAACTACATTGTTACAAATTGATTTTCTGTTTTATTCATAAACATTGCTCATGACGCACTCGCCAACGGCGCTCACGTGCGCAATATGCAACTATACCCCACTCGTTACACACACTATTTTTCATCACGAATTTGAGGAATATGCGCATATTGTCGGTGGGGGGTTAGTGGGTTCGGGGGGGTTCGGGGGGGCTGAGCCCCCCGAGAGGAAAAACACCCCAATCAAAAAGATAATTTCAGGTGCCGATGGAGAATTGGCCTTGTTATACGAAACAAACGCACCTAACCTGAAACCTGCTGTGGGCATATTTGAGTATGATATTTAGATCTAATAGGTTTCTTTTTATTATGATTACATATAATTCATACGAATATCCATATTAATCATATCAATATTATTTGTCATTTTTTCATACTTACTTTTTGCATCCACGACACAAAAAAAAACTGTTGTTTTGACATTTTGAAGATGATAACGTTGAAGTTAGTAGAAGGTTAGTTGCGTTTGTTTCGTGAAAACACGGCGAAGCGTGTGATTTTTCTCACTTAAACACGGTCGAGCGTGTGATATTTCTTCTAAAACACGGAGCAACGCACGGCATGCGCAATATGCCACAATGCGCACGGAAAACAGATGTGAAATATGGCATATTCCGTGCATGCATGATGAAAAAAATATTTCAGCACCTTTACATGTTCACAAAGTCATCAATAATCAAAGTCATCAGTATATTCTGAGAATATATTCCTGGGGCACGCTAAGTGAAAGCGGTCGAACCCTTGTAATAACAATTTTTTTTACACTTGGCAAATGTGGATATGAAACATGTTACAGATCATGTCGTTCCACATGACTCGGGTACATCTATTCTACAAGAAGCAATTCAGCGTTTAATGACGGACAGTCAGAGTAGACGTTCTGCAACACGCTCACTTGGGAGAGGTGAAATCCACACACATCTGACCGTACATCCGCATATACATGAGGAAACGTCCAGCCTAACCAGCTCAATACGAAGGCCTACCGCCATTACAAATTATGGTGATGGTAAGTTGAATTCATATTCACTGCAAAAACTAGGGATATCTTTTTTCACGGTATCATTTTTTGCGCGCCCTGTTTTTATTGAGATAACTTCATGCTGTTATTTTCAATTTGAAAGGAATGAATCTAGATACACAACAGTGGTGGGACCAATAAAAATGAAGAAGAAAAATTCAGCACTTTTAATTTAATAACTTTAATACTTTAATACTACAAAATTTAATACTTGTCAAATGTAGGTCTAACACCTCTCAGGACGAGAGGCCCAGCTCATTCTCAAGGTAATGCAATTCAAACTGTCCTTGTCACACCTAATCTACGCGGAATATCTCATCAATTAGGAAATCGCCGAAATTCCAACTCAACCAGCTCAATCCGAACGCCTACCTCCATTACAAATTATGGTGATGGTAAGCCAAATCATTACTTCACTGCAGAAACTAGAAATCTCCTCTTTGACGGTAGCATTTTTTTCGTGTCCTATTCCGCACATACGACAGAGTGGACTTTCCTTCGCTCCATTAAGGTTTAGCTTCAATCCCAAAAGTGTTTTGTCCTGTCTGCAGACAGTAGCCAATTCCAGCTCATTCAGTTCTTCCTCGGCTAGCCAACTGTTGATTTCTTCAGTGACTAACCTACTGGAACCTCCTCTGGGGGCTGTAACACCTTGTAGTTGGTGGGGAGGCTTAAGCATGTGGGACATGGGGGTCAAAAGGACCTGGGCCTGCATGCGTATGGATATGAATGAAAGGATCCCTATAAACAGGCTCCCCTGTGTGAGAGAAAAAGGATCCCTATAAACGCGCTCTCCTGGCATGTGTGATTATGGTAAGGTAGAAGGGTGAAAGAGCCTAGCTAACACGGGCCTTCTGGATCCCTGGATCGAGGTCCCTCCTGGACCGATCTAAAGTTTTGTAATCGTTTTTGTTATGGTGGTTTATAAGCGGATATTCGCACATTGAGTATCTCACTCAATGTGACCACACCCCTAAGCTGTGGGTGTAGAGCGATCGTGCTCATGACACTTTGGCACCTAGGGGTTACAAAGGAGTCTTAAAAGCCTCTCGGGGACACCGGACGACCTCCCCGAGTAGCTATAGTCTTACCCCTGCATGCGGGGCTCTGCAGGGGCGAACCTATATTTCCCCAGCTTCGCGTGGGATCAAATATGGACACGCTTATTAATAATGGGAAAGGAGGGGGAGGAAAAAGGGAGGTGACGAAGGAGGGTGCGGGTTCAGGCTCAGAGGGTACTCCGCCGGGGGTGTTTGGGCCTGTGAAGACACACAAGGCGGCCTAGCGGCCGACGAACAGAGAGTCGTCGGGGGCTGGACTGACGGCCGCTCAGAGGACTAACCCCCTGACGGTGGTTGTGGCTGACACCAACTGCCCGGACTCACTGCTCACAGAAGAGCAGTTTGAGATCTTCAGGGAGGCTACCTGGAGGGCGCTTGGAAAAGTGTCCCCAGATCAATGGCCAAAATTTGTGACCTTCTTCTGCAGAGAAGGGGTCTTTGTATTTGTGGCAGCCGACCCAGCGGCTAAAGCTTGGTTACTCAGAGCGGTGGTCCAGACAGAGTCGTGGGAAGATGCGTCTCTTAAGGTGGGTGGGGTTTATTTGCTCCAAAAGATGGTGAGAGCTACGGCGTGGTTTCCAGGAAAACCGGAAGACCCGTCTGAGGCGCTCCGTCGGTTGGAGGGATTCAACACCTCACTGAAGACAGCGTCCTGGCGAATTATCAGGCACGAAAAGCCTCAGGAAGGGGACTCACTAGGAGCCACCAGGCATCTCCTAGTCGTGTATATTCCTGAGTCCCAAACGAGGGCCCTTTCGGCCCTTAACAACAGGCCCTTCTATCACTTTGGACAGGTCAACTTCAGGGTTACCGGCCAGGGACAGGAGGAGCCTTTTGTGATGGAGGAAGATCGGGAGCAGACTAAAATGACTGCTCCTGGTCTAACCATTACCCAGATCAACTCGTATCACAGCAAAGGCGCCTCTGCAGTTTTGCAGAGGGGCATGGCTGCGAGGCATACAGGTATCTCGCTATTCCAAGAACCATGGTTAGTTCGAGATACCATTAGGGGATTAGGAGGGGGCTGGTCTTTTTTGTTACAGGGACCCCAAGGCGGCCAAACCAAGGGCATGCATACTGCTGAAGGGAGTTAGCGTTGTCCCGCTGCTGAAACTATGTTCGAGAGACCTGATGGTTATAGTCATAGATCTCAAAGGAATAGGGAGGCTAGTTCTGGGATCAGCTTATTTTCATGATGACGGCGACATTAACCCGCCAGTGGAGGTACGTACACTGGTGGAATATTGCAAGGTGAGAAGCATTCCTCTTCTGTTGGGGATTGACGCTAATTCCAACCATACTTTGTGGGGTAGCACATACGTCAACTCAAGAGGTAAGAATACCTAATAGGTATATATATATATATATATATATATATATAAATATAATACCTAAGAATACCTAATAATAATAATACTCACTAGAATACCTAATCACTACTCATTTAGATATTCTTAACACGGGGAACACCCCGAACTTCCGTAATTCGGTCAGAGAAGAAGTCATCGACATCACTCTCTGCACCAGTAGTTTTGGGGCCCTAAATCGGTCAGAAATCCAAGAAGAACGGACTGGGATCAGTTTCGCACGCAACTAAGAGGTGCATTCTTAGAGGTTCCCAGGTCAATTCGAGAAGTGGACACCCTGGAGATGGCAGCCAAAACTTTCACGGAAGTCATCAAAGCTACTTATGACAGTAATTTTCGACCTACAAGAGTCCGGAAGGCCGGGGAGACATACTGGTGGAACGGGAAACTCGAATAGCTTCGCAGGGTAACCAGAGAGAGGTTTAGGCGTGCCAGTACTGGCAAAACGAAGGAACTATGGACGTCATTCACAAGGATGAGGGACGAATACAGGGGTGCAATACGTAAGACAAAGCAGGAGATCTGGACCAAGTTTTGCACAGACATCGAGAAGGAAGCTAAGGCGGCTAGACTGGACAGGCTGCTTTCTCGAAATCCGGACGCTATTCTCGGCACTCTGAAATTGCCCAGAGGGGGATACTCAGAGTCGGACAGGGATACCTTGGCCCATCTGATCAGGGCACATTTTCCAAGCTTTTCAAGGTCTGGAGAAGGGGGGACGGCAACTCAGAGGCAAGCGAAGTCAGCTGTGGCCCAACTGGGCCCTAAACGACGGCTGGCCAAGGATATTGTCACTCCTGCCAGGGTCAGATGGGCTCTGAAATCCTTCAGTCCTTACAAGTCTCCTGGCCCGCATAACATATATCCAGCCCTCTTACAGAGGGCTGGAGAGATCATCATAGGGCCTCTAGTGAGACTTGCTAGGGTTAGTTTGACGTTGGGATATGTCCGGACGACATGGAGGGGTACAAGAGTAGTCTTTATTTTGAAGGCAGGTAGGATCGGTTATACTCCACCCAAGGATTTCCGGCTCATCAGCCTAACTTCTTTCCTATTAAAAACAGTGGAAAGACTTGTGGATAGATATATCCGCGATAAGGTCTTCTCAAGTAGACCGCACCACAAGGAGCATCACGCCTACAGGGCTGGTCACTCGACGGAGACCGCCCTAATCGGAGCAGTGAACCTAATTGAGGGTCAACTAAAGAAGAAAGGCCTTGCGATTGGAACCTTTATGGACATCGAAGGAGCCTTCAATAACACCTCTGGGGAGGTGATCAGGGTGGCCATGATTACACACCGTGTGCCTACTGCAGTCGTGGATTGAACGTGCCACATGTTGGCCCACAGGAATCTTACCACGACTAAGGGTGATGTCACTCTAAGTGGAACCATTGATTCGAGATGTCCATAGGGGGAGTTTTATCGCCCTTGCTGTGGTGCCTGGTAGTGGATGAATTACTTCATCTACTCTCGAGTCAGGGTCTTCACGTCATGGGCTATGCGGACGATATATTGGTTATCGTGCGCGGCCAGCATCTGGATGTGCTCTTCGGAGTAATGCAGCAGGCACTGATGATAGAAGATTCATGGTGCAATAAAACTGGATTATCGGTTGATCCGAGTAAGACAGATGCGGTTGTTTTCACCAGAAAGTACAAGTGGGGAATTACGAGTACATTGAAACTTGGAGGACAACGACTGGAAATCAAAGAACGAGCTAAATATCTAGGAGTAATTCTGGATAAGAAGCTGTCATGGAATGAGCACCTGGAAAACAAGTGCAAGAAGCTAGTAGCGACCCTACGGCTCTGTAGGAGAGCCATAGGGAAAAGCTGGGCCTTGAAACCGGAGACACTTATGTGGATTTATACAGCGATCTTGCGACCCAGGTTAACCTATGCGGCGGTAGTCTGGTGGAGCAGGGTCAAGCTGTCCACTTTGAAGTCTCGACTGGAAAGAATTAGGGGACAGATCCTGAGAGGCGTCACTGGAGCCTCGAAATCGTCACCCACGATGGCACTGGGGGCACTAATAGGCTTAGAGCCCCTCCATCTTACCATCAAGGCCGTGGCTGCGAAAGCGGCCTGGAGGCTAAATTTGGTGAATGACGGGAGGATCTCGACAGTAGTGAAGATCCCAGTCGACATCGCGAGAAGGCCGACTCTGAACATGCCCAGGGACAAAATGGTCACTCGCCACCTCTTCGACAAGAAGTATCGAGTTAGCCTACCCACGAAGGAGGAATGGGTTAACGGCGACGCATACCTGCCCTGTGATGGAGATAACTGGTGTACAGATGGCTCCAGGAACATTCGTATCTGCTCAGACAGAAGGGCTGATATAATGGCCTTGAATGGAATAACGACTACGTCGCTACTAGTATGGAAATGCTTTGAGGCACTGAATACGTTAGCGACCGAAAACCGAGGCACTCTGCTATGGATCCCTGGACACAGTGGTATCAAGGGCAATGAGATATTGGATAGGCTAGCCAAGCTAGCAGCAGGAAGGAATTTTACTTGACCCGAGCCAGTGGTAGGTATTTCCAGCAGGTCAGTCACCGAAGTAATTAACAGTTGGCTGACAAAGGAACATCAGAATGAGTGAGATTAGGTCTCTGGATGCAGACAGGCCAAACACTCTTGGGCTCAAAGCTTAACTCCAACCGAGCTAGGGTCTGTGTGGAAAGGATAAAGAGACATCTACTCACATCCTTTGTTACTGCCCTGCGATTGCGGGGAAATGTCTAACACTCACAGGTGATCTTTATCAGTGAGTCAGAGATATCAGCCAATAGCGTGGCAGCGGTTCTATCCTTATGGAGAGAGCTATGTAGTCACGCTTAGGCTCAAAAGGGGACGCAACGGAATTACCCAGGCGTCAGGGGATGCCAATGCCTCAACCCAGAACTAATAATAATAATAACCTACTGGAAATGCCTACAACTGGCTCTAGCACAGTAGAGTTTTCTCTTGCTGCCAGTTTTGCTTGCCTGTCCGATAGCTTATTACCTATGATGCCGCTGTATCCAGGGATCCGAAGTGGATTCAATCGGTTCTCTGTCGCTAGGTTCTTCAGTGCCTCAAAGCACTTTCACACTAGTAGCGACATAGTCTTTGTTCCATTTAGGACCATATACCAGCCCGGCTGTCTGAGCAAATATGGATGTTTTTTGTTGTTGCCATACTCCTGTACCTTATAGGGGCATTGGAGCATGGCTACAATCTAAGATTATAGGACTGTGGCGCAGGACACAATGGGGATTGTGAAGCCCATTGCACTTCTTCCTACGATATAAAACGGCTCCTGCTTTTTTCTCGTTACTGGAGCCATCTGTAAAACAGTTTTTCTCATCACTGGGAAGGTGTTCTTTGCCGTTAACACAATTCTCGTTTGAGGGTAGGGTGACACGATACTTCTTGTCGAAGTGACAGCGAGTGGGTATTCTGTCGGTCTACTCGCGACTACGGTTGGAATCCACACTGCCGTCGAGATCCTTCCGCACCAGTGGCCACATTGAGTGAGACACTTCATGAATACCCGTTCGTCGGCCACCATACCAACGGAGGGCGGTTTCCTCGTCGCTGTGCGGGCCGTAGGTTATTCCCGTCCCGATTCCAAAACTAGATATCGGTTCGGGAGGAAGATCGACCCAGGGATCAAGGAGGCTCGTGTGAGCTGAGCTATTTCACCTTTCTACCATACTAAAATCATACATGACAGGAGAGCCGGTTCATAAGGATCCTTCCCTCTCACTCAGGAGATCCCGTTCATAGGGATTCTATCATCCATATCCATGCACGTGCAGCCCGAGGTACGTTTGATCAACTTGTCCCACACACTTAAGCCTCCCCACCAACTACAAGGTGTTAAAGTCCCTAGGAGAGGTAATCGCTTAAAGTATTACAAAAAATTTTTCTCTGTCGGAATAAGAGAATAGCGATGGCAATTTAGCTAACGCGTCATCACAAGGAAAAAAACTAAGAATTTCACGGAGTGTCGCTCCGATTGCGTTTTTTTTTTTTTGTAAAGAAAACTTCTAAATCGCAGAGACTCTTTCCTATCTCAGGCTACAGCTTGCCGTTGCGCCGCTGAGCCAGGTGGATTTGATGCAACTTCTTCTCGATCGCCTGCGGAGCAGTCAAGATCTCCTGCACATGTAGCCTTATTGAAGCCCCATTGGCCACATTCGTAGCAGAGTACGACGCCTAAATCAACGTCGAAACACTGATTACGTATGTGTCCCGGCTCGTGACAGACAAAAGATCGCCACGGAATGGGGCCAGAATAGGATTTTGGCTTCGGCGCGCTTTTCCTTCTCTTCCTTAACTTGGAGATTCTTCGTAGGCCAGCTACTCTCGAGTCCAATAACCCGCGGGTTTTGGGATAAAGTCTGGATTGCAATACCCAGGGTCTTCTGCCTTTACACCTTGTATTCCCCGGGATGGCTGGTACCAATAGTCGTAGAATTCCTAAAGAAGGAGATAAAAAGTTTTTAAGTTCCGGATGTGTTCCACACCTATAAACCGGTCCTCTGTATTTACGAGAGTGGAAACTACTGGAGATGGTCTGCACGTAATCTTGAAAGGGCCCTTGAATTTCTGAAACAACTTGCCTGTGACATTATTAACCTTTTGTGATAACTTTCGGTTGAGACCAAGGATTGAATCGAGGTTCCTGATGTTGTGTGCCCGAATTCAATTGCCCACGCAGTGATCGGTAGGGTAAGGGATTACGGCAACTGTTTAAGAACGAGAAGAGAGGAGGAAACCTTCAGTGTAGCGTGTACAGCAGTATTGTGTGCGAAGCTAAAGTCGGCAGATGAAGGCCCCAATTCTTAAGATTGTCTCTGAAAAAAAAGATCATTGTTTTTGATACGCGATTCATGCGTTCTGTTCATTGTCGTTATGACTCACTTCCAGTGACCTCCATCATAACACGATCAGATCCTCAAAAGCCCTGGTTATTGTGGCATCTTTCGCTGCTCAAATAGAGAGACCCTCCAGCCACTTGGTGGATAAGTCCTGGAATACCAAAACATATTTATAACACGTTGGCCTACCTTGCCAGCCGGGCGCGCTTGCTCTACTTTACACTTTTGCCACGTAACGCAGCCCTTCACGAAATCGACAATATCGTGAAACATCGAGGACTAATAATACTGAAGGGTCACTGCATTCTTTTCGCAGGACTAATTTCCGAGCCTTTAAGTCGAGCATTAATCCGTCTGTTATCGGATTTGGTTTGTATCGATACGGCATCCTATTCTGTATTCGTCAATCAGGGAAAGTTCATCGGCATGTCCTCGACTAGTTCTAAGCAGCGCAAATACCACAAATCTTCCGTCACGCCTATACCCATCCAAGTCTCATCTCGCGACTCTTCCAACCGCAGATTACGCGGTTTTTTAGCTAGCGAAGGCTGTTATAATCAGTGATGACCAGGAAATGAAACCCTTCCAAATACTCACGAAATTCGCGAATTCCCTACGTATACGTGATGACCCTTTCCTCACCATCCTGCGATTGGGATAAAACTACTCCTAGACCTGAGGCACTAACGTCGGTTTGGAGATTGAACGGATTCTCCTCTACCTCTTCAATAATTGGGTATGCAAGTATGGGGGCGCTATTCAGGGCAACCTTCAAATTGTCAAAAGCACCTTATAGCTACTCCCCTCAATGTGATAGTGATACATTTAATTGAAGGGTGAGAAAGCTATGTTAACGCATAGTATTTGAAAACACGGATTTTTATAGTAGAACTGTTTTCACTAATATGATTCAAAATTGATGCAAGAACGGAAAAGATTACTTGATTCGACGAAAATTATACATTATTTGAAACATCTGTTCCGAACGCAAAAACTTTTTTCGTCGAAATAATTCAAAGTTGACGTATGAATGGAAAAGACTTTCTGATCAAATTTTTTGTATTTTTTTTAATTTTGTATTTTTTGTTAATTTCTGTTTCTAAATGGCTCACAATAAAGAATTTGGTTTGTCTATTATTCAAAAAAATAACTAATGCTTCCTCTATAAGGAAGCAATTGCTCGCTTCTTTTTTGTTTCAAAATCATCTGCATTTCTTTTGATACTACTTCAAATATGCTTATATGCTCTACAAAAAATGTCTTGCTTATCTAAAGAATTGCCCAACATATGGAGGCTATAACAGTTTGCAACGTGATGAATGGAAAAAAAAAGTTTCCAATCGGCAATGATGACGGAATTTCAGCCACCTTGATGTCAGTAATATTTAACTTCATATCACTGCAGAAGATTCATGACCTATGTCACGCTGCCCCCTCCCTTCATTTTTTTTTGTTTAAATATCCTTTGGCTTGAAAACTCAAGCATTTGGTTGAAGATTTATCACTCTACTGAAAAATAATTTTTTGAGCTGGAAAGGGAAAGTGAAAAATTCTGTCGCACCCTATGCCTTTCTCAGCTTTACGATTATTTTAAACAAAAATTGTCAGAATTACTCTATTTGAAAATCTATGATCAAAAAGTATTTTCTATTCATGCATCAACTTTGAATTACCCGATGAAAACAGAACCCAATGAGGAAATCCAACTACTTTTGCTAAAAACTTTATTCTTCATTTGAAAATTGAATTTTGTTAACAATAAACCTCTTTTGATAGTTAAATCATCTTTTTTGATTGAAGATTCAACTTTCTAGTTTGAAAACTCAACTGTTTTGTTGAAAGTGAATCTCTTTCGGTAGAAAATTTATCTTTTTTGTTTGAAAATGCAACTACTTGGTTGAAAATTCAGATGTATTAGTTAAAAATTACCCTTTTCAAAAGGCTGTCACACGGCATGGCCCCCTTAAAACTTAAGGGGGTCATCCCGTGTGACAGCCTTTTTTTAAAAGGTTTTTTTAGAAATTTTTTGTAGTGATATTAAAAAACACAGAGCTTCCAAATTTTTACTATATATTTATACAGTCTTCAGTAGTAACTTTGTATTTTTATATGCAAAAATATGATCTTGATCGCGAGTTTGATTGAGCGAATGTCAACCATGTAAAAAAAAGGCAGGTAAATAGCGGACATGATTCTGTCCGAGTGGCTATTTAAACCTGTTTAAAAATTAAAGGTCTGTTAACAACGAAACCCTTGTTCGTGAAAATTGTTAAATTTTCAACAAAACTATATTAAATTAAAGTCCAGAATCTTCTTCAAGAAAATTAATTTTCAAAAAGTAGGCCAATTTTCAACCACATTGTGGAATGTTCATCTGAAAATAACGTAATCATATTCCGTGAGATCCTAAAAAAATTATTAAAATGCTTGGAGAGCCTTTAACAGGTCTTGAAATCCTTAACAATTCTCTTGAAATCTTTTAAGATACCCTCTAAAGCTTATAGGTCATATAAAGTCGTTCCATATCTTATGAAATTCTAGGAAATTCTTTCAAACCGCATAAAAATTTGTATAAATCTCTCCAAATCATTGAGATTTTTGAAAATTTCTTGACTTATTTTACAGGTCAAGTCTTTCAGGAAAAGGAAGATTGTTGAGTGAAAATATGTTTGAATTTGTATCATAAAAATTTAGATCAATGTAATCACAGTATGCAATCATCTCGAATTTGGAAAAAAATTAGATTGAAGAAGTGAAAAATATGTGTTTCATTACTCTATCATAGTAGGCACAGTTCGCAAAAAAGAAAACACGATGAAGACACTATTGTCAGTGAAGAATGCATGTATTTCAAAAAATATAACATAAAAGAGCATAATCTGAAAACATAAATGAAACACGAAAGGCTTTTCACAGTAGCACCGTGTCTGAAGTAAAAATGACCACGCACTACATTATTGTTTTTTTCAGTGGTAATATGGTTATCTTCCATAACCTCCATGATGACCCCAATTAAAGTTTGGATCAGAATCATCATCAGGCTTCCAATGCTGGTTATGATTAAAATTATCCAGGTTAAATTGTGGCGTATTCTGGAAATTCAGATTTGACTGTAATTCTTGGCCGTAATCAAATCCTTGTTGCGGATTTGGGAAAGTACCTGTACCCCCCAAACGATGTTGTTGTTCGTCATAAAAATTGAGAGTCCCTGGTGATTCAACCGCTTGAAAAGCTGTAAAAAAATATTATTTGATGTCTAATTCCAGGTGCTGAAATGAGACTTTGGAAAAACAGTTTTGAGTGGTACTAAATTAAAGCCACTGGTGCGAGTCTAGATTAATTTGTTTTACATTAAAGGTAACAGCATGAGGTTATTCGAATGAAAAATAGGACACGCAAAAAATGATGCCGTAAAAAAAGAGATCTTTAGTTTTTGAAGTTAAGTAAGGATTTGGCTTACCACCACCATAATTTGTAACGGAATGAGGGTGTGGGTTTGGGCTGGTTGGGTTGAGCGAATGCTGCAAATGTTGATGTTGTCCTTGATGATAATCTATAGTTCCTGTTGGAGGAAATCCTTCAAAAGCTGAAAGAAAATATCACTTGAGGGCTAACTTCAGGCACGAAAATAAGACTTAGAAAAAACAGCCTTGAGTAGTGCTAAATTGAAGCCAATGGCGGGAATCTAGATTTATTTGTTTTACGTTAAAGATAACAGCATGACGCTATTCTAATAAAAAATAGAACACGCAAAAAATGATACCGTAAAAAAGAGAGCTCTAGTTTTTGAAGTGAAGTAAGGATTTGGCTTACCACCACCATAATTTGTAATGGAATGAGGGTGTGGGTTTGGGCTGGTTGGGTTGAACGAATACTGCAAATTTTGATGTTGTTCTTCATGAAATCCTAAAGTTCCTGGTGAAGGAATTTCTCCAAAAGCTGTAAGAAAATATTACTTGAGGGCTAATTTCAGGCACTAAAATAAGACTTAGAAAAAACAGTCTCGAGTGGAGCTTAATTGAGGCTACTGGCGGGAATCTAGATTTATATGTTTTACATTAAAGATAACAGCATGACGTTATTCTAATAAAAAATAGGACACGCAAAAAACAATACAGTGAAAAAGCAATCTCTAGTTTTTGCAGTGAAGTGAGGATTTGGCTTACCATTGCCAAAATTTGAAAAGAATTGAGTGGCTGCGGTTGGGCTGGTTGGGTTGAGCGTTCCCTGCCAAAGTTGTTGTTGCTGATGATGTTCCGGTATTCCTTGTAAGGGAAATCCATCAGAAGCTGTGAAAAAATGTTATTTGAGAGCTAATTCCAGGCACAGGAATAAGATTCAGAAAAAAACAGCTCGAGTGGTACCAAATTGAGACAACTGGTGGGAATTTTAGGTTCATTTGTTTCACATCAAAGATACCAACATGAAGTTATTCTATCAAAAATAGGACACGCAAAAACTGCTACTGTTAAAAAAGAGATCTCTATTTTTTGCGGTGAAGTAAGTATTTAGCTTACCATCACCAAAATTTGTATTGGGAGTAGGCGTTCGAGTTTGGCTGGTTGCCCTGGAACTTTGGCGATTTCTTATCATGTTAGGCAATCCATGTAGACTGGATGTGACCAAGCCAGTTTGAAGTGCATCACCTTGAGAAGAAGTTCGGCCCCTCGTCCTGATACGTCTTGGAACTACATTCGAAAAATATCAAATAAAATTATTATAACAAGGGGTCAACCACTGTCACTTAGCGTGCACGAGTAATATATCCTCAACGAATACCACTTGAGAATATATCGGCACAATCGGGAATACCAGGAATACTTGGGATATACGAGGGTCGTTCGATAAGTTTGGTAAAAAAGCAACTAAAATTTTTTTCAGAAAGTTTGCCTTCATGTTTCAACACAGTCTCCTTCGAAGGCTACACACTTAGTCCAGCGAGATTCTAATTTTGTTATCCCTTCAGACAAGTAAGATTTCATGAGGTCTGCAAAATACGCATTCACGGCATCGGTTACTCCATCATTGAACGAAAATCTTCATCCAACGGGCCAGGTCTTCAAGCTGGGAAACAGAAAGTAGTCGCATGGAGCCAAATCTGGAGAAAAGGGTGGATGAGGGATCAATTCGTAGCGCAGTTCGTGTATTTTTTCCATTGCAATTTTGAAGGTGATAGCTGGTGCATTGCCGTGACGAAACAGCAATCGCGGCAGCCACCTGCACACACCTTCTCAAACTCCAGTTTTGGCTGAGCTTTGTAGAGGTTAGTTTGAAGAGTGCTATTTATTGCCCATATACTACAAAGTTCATTTTGACACCATGTAGTGGGAAATTTACCTTACTTATCAAATGACCCTCGCATATGTTCTTGAAGTTCCGTACGTTTAAATGGAGAAAAATTTTTTATTTAAGAGTTCTTGCAGTGAAAAAAGGATTTGGCTCACCATCACCAAAATCTGTAATGGCAGTAGGCGGGCTCGTTGGGATGGCCGGATCCTCATGTCTTTGCGGATAAGCGTCCAGTTTTCTCCATTGACTGGCTGTTTTTAAAATGTTAATCGCTCCCTTTAGAACATCTTTACTGGAGCCACGTTGGATACCATGATCTCTGACATGTATTGTCCTATCAGATTTTATTTCTAAATTTGTCAAGTATGAAAAAAGAAGATTATTACAAGGGGTAGACAATTTTTTTTGTATTAAAATTAATTTCACGGCAACATAAAATAGTATCCAATGAATATTATCCAACATCAAGGGTCTTTCGCTAAAAGTTGGTTCAGGCTCACCGCATTTTTTTATCTCAGGAAGCAAATGAAAGAATGAGTTTTTAACCAAATTTTTGAATTTTTCAGGAAGCAGATTAAATATTAACCAAATGAGATGAACTAGAAATGTAATAGATTATATATTCCAAGCAAGACAGGATTTTGATTTTAATTAGGAAAACAGTTGAAGTCCACAAAAAAAGACGAATTTTCAACGAAATGGTTGGCTCACTTCCCTCCTGGTTTCTCCGATATAGACTTTGCCACAAGAACAAGGGATTATATATACTTTCGGATCATGGAGGGAAGCCTTTTCATCTATAGGGTGGTTTAGAACAAACTGGAAGAATTCTCAACAAACACAACAACCAAACTATATTTAAGCGACCTGTGAAAATCGAAAAACTTCCAAACAACCCTAAGGATGAAAAGGCACCTCTCAGTGATCCGGGAGTATATAAAATCCCTTTTTCTTGTGGTAAACTCTATATTGGAGAAACCGGAAGTGCGATGAGCCAACCCCAATGACATCAATAGGGACTATGGATATAATACCAATCCGATTTGGCTTCCCGTCCTCCCGGCTTTTTTAAGAAGGACATGATTGGCCAATCAAGTTCAGCCAGTCCCCACTATCGGGCGCTCTGGCCAATCACAGGCATCGCAGAGAATATATATGAGAACAACATCACCAACATCATCAACAACTTCAGTTTCAGGTTGGCTCTGAAGAAGTGAACTGCAATGTTCACGAAACGTTCGCAAGATTCGTAGTTTTGCAAACGATTGAAACCCGAAGAACTTCATTCAAAATTATAAGAATATTTTTTGATGTTCAATTAGAATATTTTCAATTAAGCTCAAGAATCTTCTACCACAAAAATCAATTTTTATCAAGCTAGCTGGAATTTCAACCCAGGAGTTTATTTTTTTAATAAAAAAGATAAATTTCCAACTGAAAATGGAATAGTTAGATTTTCAGTTCAAAACATAATTTTCAGCAAACTAAAATAATTTTCTACCTAAATTGAGTTGAATTACCAATAGAATACATGAATTTTCAACTAACTGAGTTTGGATGCTGCATCTGATAGATCGTCGACAGGTGTTTGAGGAGGATGCACATATGTAGGCTCCACATATGTAGGCTCCACATATGTAGGCTCCACAGATTTATGCTTGGTACCGCCACCTATTTTAATACTCAAACCACGTGAAAGTGTTCTTAAGTGTCGATAATCTTCCTCGTTATACGGAAGTTCAAGAATTTTCTTCTTCTCCTTTCCTTTTTGATGTGGATTTAATTCTTGATGTTCTTCCTCGTCAATCGGATGTTCCACAACTTTCTTCTTCCCCTTTCGTTTTCGTGCATCTTTTCCTGGATCTTTTGATGATTCTGTAAGAAGATTGCTGATATATAGAGAACTCCTTATAATCGATTTAAATAGTTTGAAATTTCTTTGAAAAATTTGCATGAATCACGAATTTCTTGAAGTCTTCAAAAATTTTTCACATTCCCTCGAAACCTTTCAAACCTCTCAAAAATGTATTTTAGTCATTCAGAATACCCAGAAATATTCGAGATTCTTTAACACCTGTGAAACTACCGAGTTCGCGGGTCGCGCTCTTCCAACCCGAGAACAACTTTCGAAGCTAGTTTATTATTATTCATTTTCTTGTAGCCCAGGCACCAGGTAGGATCCCTCCTACTGCAGCCCCCCTGGTTCCAGTACTTTAGACGAATGACAGGCTGACTAGCTCTTATCGAAGTTGCACGAGGACGTTGGGGATGATAAGGCAAGAGAGGCAGAAAGAGAGAGAGAGAGATGCCAAAAATATGTACCGGTTAAAATTTACGTGTCAATTAAAACGTTATTCATCATGCGGAACTTTTTCTAAATGAATTAGATGATCGAGAATTGTCTTTTACCAAAATGAACTTCCTCAAGAATCTATCACGCGGGCTAACCATTCTTGGTGGCCCCCAAGCGTTTCATTTACGATGACTATGTCATCCAGGTACTGGAATGTCGCAAGGTCTCCTGACACCCGATGATACCTCTTTTTTGTCGGTGGTTGTCTCCTGACTCTATGCTGTGAGTTATGCGATCAGTTTCTGGAATTACCTCAGGAGGGGGCTTAATGATGTCGGTAACTAGCAGGTCCAGTTCTTGTCGCTCCTCAGCTGTTATTCCTCCGAGGCTGCAACACTGGTCTAGAGTTCTCGGATTTTCATCCTTCCTCTCCACTTCTAGCTCGGTACCCTCCTCGGTATAATGGTGGACTATTTCCGGATAATCCGTCATGTAACAAGTTCGTGAACTCCAATCGTGTACGATTCCAAATGTATGAATGAAGTCCATACCCAAAAATACTAGTTCACCCATATTTGAGACAATATGGATGTTCATCATTCACGTAACACGATCGATTTCAATAGGGAGATAACACGTGGCCTGGATCTGACTGAACGTATTGTTGGCAGTCATAACTGCTTGGTTTGGTGCCGTATCTCCCATGACTGTTCGGAATGCAGCGCCATCGATTAAAGCAAGGACTTTAGGGGTGTTACCGATTCGGGCAGTCGTATAGACTCGCAAGGTAAGCCCTTTGTCCTCCCTCGAAGGCTCCTTTACTTCTAATCGTAGCGTTAACGAAGGGCCTTCATCCGGTGATATCGCTGAAGGCTCATTCGCTTTTATCAGGGTCAGTATCACCTGATTATCTTGCCGGGGGCTCTGTTTTCTCTCACCATCGTTCATTTAATACGATTCCTACCATGATTATTATTGAGTATGATTATGATTTTTACCATGATTCTTTTAATAAAAACGATGGTGTCTTCCGTTTCTACTGTACATGTTACTGGGATCTTGTCTACTGAGGGCGACGGAGTATCTATGTGAGCGGAATTTCCTTCCTGAGCTTTCCCCACTACTGCCGATTCCGTCGGCTCGAGTTGATTTTGTTCCGGTATTTTCCTGTCATCCTGTAGGTTCAATCCGGAGCTGGAGAGAAAAGGACTGATGCTTACGCTTTCTCTCTTTTTCTGTTTCCCGGACGATGCCCGAAAAATTCGCATTCTTGGTCGACAGTTCCAACATTCTACTTCCGAATCATCCCCCTGTTTTCTGCAGATGGATGACCCGGGGCCCGTCTTTGGAGACTGTGCCGACTTCCCATCAGACGAGTTGGCTGAGTTCTTTGGGTCCTGAGGCTAACTCCTATAAGTTCTGCGTGGGTTTGCCATCAGCTCATGTCGGGGTGATAGCGGTCACAGACCTGTTCTTTTTAGACGGTGGCTCCTTGCAATTATACGCATATTCTGGGAGAATCCTCTAGATCCTCACCTAACGTAGATATTACATGCTTATATTCTGCTGCCAGGTTCGCGTATAACCAGTTCATTGGGACTTCGAGATCCATCGGCCTGGTTTCGAGCTGGTCGAGCCCGTACATGCAGGTTAGGTAGTCTGCCACCGGTTCCTCTTGGCAATGCCTGTGTGAGAGGATCTGCTCTTCTAAACTTTCCTGGTAGGAAGCATCCCCAAAGCTGGCTTGGAAATGCCACTTGCACTGGTCACATGTGTTCCATCCTAATCTGTTCTGGCGGAACTAGTGCCGCGCAATATCCTTTGGAAGTAAATAAATCGCAAAAAATAACTCCTTGTCCGTGAGGAAAGAGGCCGCTCTGCCCTCTTCGACCCACCACAGGAAGGTGTCCACACTTGTGCCCTTTCGCCCGTTGAAACTGACCTTCCACCCTTTCACGATTTTTTTCACGTCTCTTGGTTTTCTAAGGGGTCACATGGGGCCTCGCTCCTCCCTGACTATACTCAATACTCTTGGTGGCTTCCAGTTACAATTCACGCGAAGCCCTTGGTCCAAGCGCGCTTGTTGGTACGCAGCCCTAGTATACCAGTCTCTCCTCCCAAACGTGGGAGTATCTGTCCTGCGGAGTGCGACTCTCAAGATTTTTTTTATAACTTTGAGAGACTGTCTTGAGGTTGTTTCTGATCGGTGGGTTCCTGTCACCACTAAGTAGCGCGTCCTCAGGTTGCGGAAAGATGAACGGCCAGTGAGGTTGAACCGCCCCTCAGGTTAACTGCAAATACAAGAATAAGCAGTCGCGGACAGACGATAGGAACCAGTCGTGGATGTAGTGAGCCCACACTGGTAGGTGCAGCGTGCATCCACCTAGAAACACTACCCGAACTGGAACTAGAAATCTTGTGAGGGAAAAATTTTGCTGCCCCATTGGACGCCGCAGTGATGAAACTGCCCGCAAGGGATGTGTGGAATGATTTGCCTGTATAGGGCCAAAGAAGTATTGATGCCAGTAGGCGCGCTGCCTTGCAGGGGGATGTTAGGATACGAGAATGAAACTGTAATGTATCTGACGACAAGTTGACACGGTATTTAGTGCAGAATTTTTATAAATTCGTTCAACCAAAATTAGAATTTGCGCAAGACCAGAAGTACCTGATAACTCAAAAAACACTGGCGGGCAAGCGAAACGTTCCGCTGGCCCCGACATTATCCAAATTCAAATTCACATGAGCCAACAGTCCGTTTTAATATAGATAAGTTGGAAGCATCAACAGAAACATTAAATTATCAAATTGAGATTTCTAATAGGTTCGACGCTCTCCAAGAACAGAGAGACGATAACGACAATTACGAGGAGAACCCGGAAACCCTGTGGATCAATATGAAGAAGGCGATAAGAACAGCCACATTTCAAAGGATTCCTGAAATTGTTAAAAAGAATCTGAAAGATTTTGAGAAAATTTTTTCAATTTTTCAGAATCAAAAAAATTAAAAAAAATAACGAAAATTTTGAATAATTTGAACATCTTCTGAGGTTTGAAAATTTTGAAAGGATTGAAGAAAGAATTTTCTAAATATTTGTGGGAGAATTTTTCATGATGTTTTGTTTTGAAAAGTGCAATTCAAGATAAAATTGAAAAAAATTTGAAAAGATGTCAGAAGACTTCTTGAAATTAAAAAAAAAAAAGTAGAAGATTTTGAAGGTTGATATTTCAATTTGGTACGATTGAAAAATCAAAACGTAAAAAAAAATCAGGCCAATTTAAGAAATGTTTAGAAGATTTGAAGAGATTGAGGAAAAAATTAAACTGAAAGATTTAGAAAGTTAATATTTTTGAAAAAGATTTCAAACCAAAACTCTAGAAGCTTTAAAATAATTTTGAGAGGTTGCAAGTGAATGAACAAATTTCCTTAAAATTCCCAGGAAAATTTGAAAGACTTCAAGGCAATTTTCTATACAGCACTTCGTCCTAAAAAACCTTTTTACATTCTCATCTAGAGAAGGTATTAGATTTGTGTAGAATTTGACCCCCCCGGTTTTTGTCAAATGTCCACGTTTTGAGACCCCCTGAACCCAAAAAACAGGTTTTTACGAATGTGTCTGTCGGTCTGTCTGCATGTATGTATGTATGTATGCATGTATGTATGTATGTATGTATGTATGTATGTATGTATGTATGTATGTATGTATGTATGTATGTATGTATG
>CAKNXH010000890.1:187854-219284 GCA_932178445.1 Andricus quercusramuli
ATGTATGTATGTATGTATGTATGTATGTATGTATGTATGTATGTATGGATGTATGTCTGTCTGTCTGTGAGCACGATACTTTCGAAAGAATTGATCGATTCGATTGTCTTTTGGTATACTCCTGTAAGTCTCCTAAACTAAAGGTCAAGTTCGTTAGCCAGCCATTTTGGATAAAAATTCAAAAAGTGAGAAAATTTGTTAGAACATTTTTTTCAAAATTTGGAAAATTATATGTACGGCCGCTCATATCAATCTAAAATTCAAACAATTTATTTCAATGACATTTTCCGATAAAATAAAAATTTTCAGAGTGAGAGCATTTTCAAAAGCCAAAAAAAGAAACGAAAATTAACATTTTCAGCCAAACAGCGCAAGATACGGAAGAAAGTCAGGATAAGAAAAGTGTTTCTTTTTGCACGCCCTACAAGATTATCATATTGGCTTTTAGTATTTTCTTGAAAAATCGAAAATTCACATTTTTATTGCACAAAAAATAATTAAAAATCCAGAAATTCAATTTTACGGCGAAACTATGCAAGATACGACAACTGATGAGAATTAGCGGATCAACACATGGGAACTCCTACCTAATACAATGCTGCTGAGGGCTGGTGACCTTCTGAGCATAAAACGTCCACTAATTGTGACTCTCTTGGTTTCCTTTCCTTGCCCCCTCCCATCACCCGTAATCTTGAGGTTTTCGAACATGATACCAAAAAATGATCGAACGAAATATTACAATCTGTTATAGGTGGAGAGGGAGGGTTAAAAAGATCGGAAATAACGTGAACATGTACATGTGTTTTTATAGTTTATAACAAAAAATCTACTGTTGAATGTATGAAAGTTTAAAATTTCACTCCTTGCAGTTCAGCGGAATTTAATTAAAAATTTCATTTGACTGAAAACCGTTAAAATCTTTTATTTCAAACGTGAAAGTATTAACTGTTTAATTAGGAGTTTCCGAAATTTCTAACTTATTTTCACCTTCAATTCAAAAAGTTTAAAATGCAAAAGTGTTCCATTAGCAATCAGCGTGAATGATTTGTATGTGCAGGGATGAACGGGTGATAACCCAAAAACAATTTCTACCCGAAAGGGGATTCAATGTATGAAATTTGTGATCAATAAACAAATTTTGTAATATGTATTTGTATATAACAACCAAAGAATATACGAATTGGCAAACTTATATCTGCGTGTACTTCAATTTTATCTGATAAAAAACACGAGAAGTAGATAAATATAGAGAGAAATTGAGCCTCGCCTTCATTCAAATATTTTACTAAAATTTTTAGAAAATTCAAGGGACCAGGAAAAGTATGAGAAGAGAGTGAGGGTGAACTGACCTGACCCTGGCGAGCATGGAAACCCGGACGGTCAAGTTGCCCTGACGTCATATTCTACAAGAAAACTACAAAAAAGAGGGTCAACTCTGTGTGAGTATTCCGTGTGAAACGCGCGACTATGAACCTTATGCAAATGCGACTTGTCATGTTTTTAGTTGGGACAGCAGCCGGGTCTCTGATTACACCGGTGATGAAAATCGGCTGCGATGTCGTCAATAGGGGAGAGCACTTAAAGGCTCTCATTGCCGGTGGGTAATATGCCGCCTGACAGGTTGGTACACTTGCTCAAGCTGTTATTTTGCTTTAGCTTAGTGGAACTAAGGCTTGATACAGCCAATCTCTAGTCGGCAGGCTCTGAGCCCTACCGTGGCTCTGCGACCTCCTATCTGCTCCTTGAAACCGCTGAGGCAAGGTGTTTCCTTCCGAAAATCGGGTGGGCAAAGTGTGGGGATGGTCCTAGGCGTTCATCTACCGCGCTAACCCTAGTTTTTGTCCCACGAGCCCTAGTATCCACATTCGCGACACGTAAATTTCCCTCATTCGTGCTACGTATGCTCTTTTCAAACGGTGTTGCTACCTGAGTAGACGGTGCCATTGTCCCTTTATCCCACTCTCTGGGAGGTCTCTGCTGGGAGGTAGGGTGTAGGTTGGTGAAAAGGCACCCCTCAAGGCCTGGTCTCCCCCCATCCCAGATGCTGTGCTAAATGCTCCTGGGCATTCTTGTCTTCTGGGTACCAGGGTACCGCCTGGTTACCACCTTGACGCGCGACGCGACGTACCGTCCCATTCTCTCGCGCAATACCTCGGCCACCCCGCTTTTATTTATATGCAACTCTCTTAGGATTGCCCTAAGGACCTACCCTGTTAGGTTGTTAGTCCAACTCGGTAACAGGGCCATTCTCGCACACAAACCGGCCCTAGGTCACATAACCTGATCCTCGATTAGCCCTTCCGACGTGGCTCCGACGGTAGTCTGCGTTTCGCTAACACCTGGACTCTCCGGAAAATCAGTCTTCCCGATTGTTGCCTTGTGCTGACTCCTCCTCAATGGAATCAATATTAAAATGGGCTCTCCAAAAATGCCAAAGAGGCATCTTATCAGAATCACGCGGGCTAAACCAACTTCCAGGTGAGGAGAATTTTTTCCCCTAAAAATGTAATTTTTGAATTTGTTTGCGAGCAGTGGAAGATATTGCAGAAGAAAAAGAGGAACGATATAACGTTCAAAGAGCAAACTCTTATCTTACCATTTTTTCGTATTTGTCGTGGTTTGCGAGAAAAAGTAGAGAATTCGACCGAAAAGAAAAATTCTTCTGACCACAAAGCTTACTTAGCCGGCATAAGAAGAATTTCCAACCAAACATTTAAATATTCAACTAAAAAGTGTCTTTAACCAAATTGTTGAATTTTCCAGAGGGTAGATTAATTTTTTGCGAAATAGTTTGATATTCAACCAAAATCATGAATTTTCCATGGTAAGACGAATATCTTTTTTATTGGACGCACGAGTGAAATAATTGCTAACTTGGAGCTAGGTGTTTATGAAATAGTAGACATTGATAAAGCGTCTCATGAAATCTTGCAAATATTCCCACATTCATCACTGCTCTCTCCACATCCCTTTCCGGAGATATTTCTAACCTCGTCAAGTGCAGTATACCTGCCAAAATACTCACCCTTTGATCCTGATATGTAACTAGTTTGGCAGTGTAAGTATTGTAAAATATGCATAACGTTTCCTCATGCCTTAAGACTCGTGGAATTTATAAATCTGAATTCTTGGGCAACTATTTTTTCATGTACTCTTTCGCACTATCGGACTATTAAAATATTAACATGAGATCATTTTGTTTTACGACTATGTCATTATTATTTTTTATAGATGGCGAGCGTCTTCAAAGTATGGTCGAGCCATCGCAGTAGAAAGATTTCACTTTTTCTACATTGTAGCGTACCAGATTTAATTGCGAAAAGCAGCGAAAAGTTAGAAATAATAGGAACTCGGCTCGTTTTAGAATCAGATGGAACGGAAATTGAAGATGATCCTGTCTTGAAACATTTTTCTGGAGAAACGCTTATGATTTTTGAAACTCATGAAGTTTGGAAACCAAATGAGCCTTCGAATAATGAGTCTTTCAGAATAGATACCTCGAATTCATCAGCTGGAGGCATAAAACTTATAGAAATAGGTTTAAATACCTCGATAAACTCCAATCAAAATCAAACAGATCTGACTCCTACTCCAGATGCCGGGGTTTTAGAAATTCCTATCAGTACAAATGTTTCTGTTCAAGAACGTGACTTTATTCCTATGGAAACCTTAACAGACAATAACTTGAATGTTTGGCCTGGAAAGGGCCTTCAAGTAGAAATAGTTCACAAAGTCATCCCTCCAGATGAGGAACATTTGTACAAAAATACCTTCTTCAGTTTTGCGTAGAGTTGCAAAATCGATAGTAGAAAAATATCCATATTCGTTCGAAGACAGGAAACACGGCAAGAGGTATGGCAATGGCTAAACGGGATTTTATGACTCCCTCAAGAATCATAACAGCTACTTGATGCATATACCGAAGGCGGGATCATCAACCACTCAGAAAAAGAAAACGTCTGCCTGCGTGGTGCGTTTCCTTCTACAGGCTAAAGTTGGAGCGCTGAACTGGCAACCTGAACATCATCCTGATGAAGAAACTGACGTCACTGTTGAGGAAAAAAGAAATGACTTGATCCGTATCAATAGTGAACTGCAGCTGGGAATAGTGGAGCAGGCCACTGTTCACGATCAAATTGTATCACTTTTAACAGCCTCCTTTAAAACTGTACGAGAATTCTTCAATGCTTTCGAGAACCCACCAAGTCCTACTTCTCTACACGTATCATGGCCAATAATATTTTGGAGAGAATATTTATGTCATCTTTGCAAGCGACGAAAGGACCATCCAGTTGAACCGGTGAGAGATAATTTCAACGCTGATAGAGTAGCACTTTTCGCTTACGGACGTGCATGCAATCTTACCGCAGCAACAAGCGCCGATGATGACTATGAGATAGTGACAATAGTTTTTAAAAACTTCAAGGAAGGCGTACAAAAGTTGATTAAGGAATGTCCGGTAAGTTTGGGTTTTGGAGAAGCTAATTGTGAACATAGAAAAGTGAAACCAAATTTTTATATATGCTTATCTCTTTGTAGGCTGACAAAACCTGGGCAGACATTGAACCTACACGAACTGGTCCTTTTATTGTAATCCACGGTGCGCTATCAAGAAATGTAATAATTGCAATCGTGCAAATTTTCCTTACCTCTAAAACTTCAATGGTAACAAAAAAATTGTAATATAAAAACTTGATTTGTTATACTTTACAGGCTCGGAAGGCAATATACTTTATGACTTGATATTTGGTTAAAGACGCAATAACATTTCTTGAAGAAACAAGTCAAATCATGAGACAGGATTTTCGTTCTGAGATCCCAAGCATTCGTTCCACCAATTTCTTCACTATTTTTAAAACGCCAGAGTGATGTAATACTATTCTATAAGATGCCTCTAATAATTTTATTTTGTTCGAAAAATGAAATGTTGTTCCACAAAAGGTGTAGTTACCTAAAGCTCTGAACGTTAAAATAAACCACAAATATTTGCTGAACTTAAATGTACACATTTTGAAATATTTATTCAATAAAAACTATAGCACGTTAATTTATACGTTCGAAACTTTAATCACATATTTTCTCATGCTATTTTTCGTTGCTCAGTGACAAAGCTTGTGTTCAAAAAATTGGATATTTATTTTTAGAACGTCAAAGTATTATAAAAGTTACAAAGGTCTTGTGCATTCTTCTCCTTAGTTATGGATTGGGCATATTTCATAACGCACTCACGCATCTAGTTGCTTATAGGGAAGAGATACCAGACAAATGTAAACCCTTAGGGGACACATTAGAAGCTTTCAATTGACTTACCAATCTGTTCGAATAAAAGAAAAGCGATGAGCACAAGAGCCCCCAAAAAAGGCCTCATTTTCTATGAACGTGCAACAAACTCACTGACTAAACTAATCTTCCGAACAGGTCTTCAAAGTTATGTAACTGCGTAATAGTTTGATTGTCAACACGTCATTTGAAAAATTTGTTTGTATACCAGATACTACGGTTTAGATGTTGTATATCAGTAGAAATCAAATGTCTTATCCTTCAAATATTATATAATACATACCAAAATGATTATAGGTACTCTATTAAATTCAGTTTTAAATGCTTAAGTCTAAAATAAATTTAATAATATTAATATAAACACTGGCAAATAATGTTTGGAACCACGTAAACGTACTTATTTCAGTCCTATTTCTTAGAATCACGAAAATATCCTTTCACAGTGGTAATTTTTTTTTGAATCAGCCATATATTTTGTTGATCTGGAGGAATTGATTCTTTGGCTGTATTTTCTTGATTGAAATTAATATTGAGTTCATTCAAGGAACTCATTTTCTTGACTCACAAGATCTAGATTCGTTGATGTCTGATTAGTCCTTCAAAAGAAATATTTATTCAATTCAATAAGTTCGATTCTTTCCAGTTATCAGGACGCATTTGCATCATTTAATTTGTCCATACTTGAATCAGGTCTTCAGTTCTGGTCCACGGCGTTGAAAAAAAATTATTATGTTCAAAATAATGTAAATAAGGTTAAAAATGTATTCATTTGATACAAAGATGTAATGTATTCATATGTGTATTTCTTTAGTTCAGGAAAATTTCTCATTCGATAAGAAGAATTGAATTATTCATAACAAATAAGCATTTATTTCTACGAAAGATTCACTTTGTTGAATTAAGCATTCGTATATTTAGTTGGAAAAATTTTTCATTGAGTGTAGAATACGAAGCATATTTGCTCGGCTGAAATAAATACATATTATGTTAATGGATATTTGCATTGAGTATGAACTGAGACGTACCCGAGATACCTTGTTTTGAAACGTGGCGATGTAGACTTTATTTGATAACAAGAAATCGTACAGGCTCAGCAGTCTCACAGTTTTTCTTGAAACTGTTGCAAAACCGACACTTACCATTAATAACATTGTTAATTGTTTATAAATGTTTGCGATTCATTTTTGTAAAAATTTGTGTAATATAAACCCCTCAATAAGCATACTAAATTTGTTTGCAATTTTTTTAATCATCTTGGAGACATGATAACATTTTTTACTTTCGTATGATATCTTCTCGTACGAAGACCCATTATTCATCCGCAGCCTCTAAAGCAATATGTTCTTTCATATAAATCCATGTTCACTTGAATAATTGCAATTTTTTATAGGAAAATAAAAAATCTAATTCAACAACATTCTAATTTCTCTAACTTTGTTCAAACAATCGGAAGACAGTAATTCAAAATTGGCAACAGACTACGTCATGTTTACAGTTTCACAATATAATCTCCTTATTGCTTCCATAGTGTTTATTTGTATCCACCAATTTTTTGCTTTCCACTTTTGAATTCAAAAATATTTCAACTAATCGAATTATGAATTTTCTATTGATCTTTGGTGGCTCACTTTTCACTGATCTTTTGCATCAGGAAAAAAGCTATACAATCAAAATAACCTTCTGTTGTCACTAAATTTCCTACTTATTCAAGCCTGAAAAATTCTTATTTGTCTTCAATTTGTTCAAACATTTAGAAGCTTATGCTCTCAAATTAAATCATACGCTTCCAGAATTTCACAATATGACCTTTATGCAGTTTGAATAGAGTTAGGAATGTTACATCAATGAATTGTTCACCAATTTTTATTCAGAGAGCAAGAAAGATTAAATACTAAAATATATTTGTCAGGAACCTAATTTGGTACTTATTTTTTCTGGGCCAGAGTAAGGAAATAGATTCCTTCAGTAATTTTTATAATAATCTCGGGTACAAAATAAAACTGTTTAATCTTGTAAAATTTCCTCGTACGACGAGCTTTTCTTTATTTTCAACCTGAAGTGATTTTTCTGTCAAAAAAGAAATAAAAATTGAATTAAATTGTTGAATTTTTAAGTCAGGAAGAGGAATTCTAAACTCAAAAATATGAATGTCAAACAAAAAAGTTAATTTTCAACACAAAATTTAATTTCCCACCAAATAGTTTAATTTTAAGCCAAAAACTGTGATTTTTCAACAAAATTATTTTATTCTCGATTGAAAAATTAATTTTTTGATAAAGACAAATTTCCTATACAACAGTTAAATTTTCAATATGCCGATATGAATTTCCAAGAAACATGTGATCGTTAATATTTCACCTAAAAATATTTTTACTTTAGATGAAATAATAGTTGAATTTAACCAAAAAGGTATTTTTTAACAGAAAAGATGAATTTCCTGCGAGAAAGGATGTATTGCTAAACTAAAAAGAGACGGATTTTCAAAAAAAGAGTTGAGTTTTTCTACCCAGGAAAATTTTCAGTCAAGGAAGAAAAAAATATAACCTATATCCTAAAAAGCTTATGGGTCAAAAATCGTTGCATATCTTTCGAAATTTCAGAAAACACTTTACAACCTTATGATTTTTTTAATCCATTTTTTTATTTTCTCAAAAATTGACTGGAATCTTTTATAACTCCGTAAAATATTTAGAATACTTCAAAACCTTTCAAAATTCCTTGAAATCTTTTCAAATATCTTACAATCTTTATGAAAATTTTAAATCTCAGAAAATATCTTGAGATATTTGAAAATCTCTCCAAATGTTTCGAATCATATGAAATCTCGAATGTTTCGGAACGAAATCTTTGAAATACCAGTATTTCAAGGGAATCGAGGAATTTAACAAAATTCTGTAAAACAGCTTCAAATTCTTTAATCCTGCGAAATCACCTGAAAGGAAGAATTTGCTGGAAGACAAAATAGAGCAGACGATTCACTCGCTATGTCTTAGAATTGACTCTTCTCATGGGCGACGATTCAACCCATTTAGTAAACAGGTCTTCGAACACCATCAAGTATTCGAATCAGTATTCGAAAAAGTATGTCAAAATCACTGCTGTCGCAATTTGTTCTTCAAGCTTAGCGAAAATGCTTTATTGTTTTACCATTCTCCTGGGACGTTCATCCTCAGCAGTTTATTCAGTCGTTCTGCATCAGTCGCAAAGTTGAGTATAACACTCTGGGTAGGAAAAAAGGGGCTTGACCTTGTCCGGACCGACATGTAAACCCTTCTGATCCACTAGAAATCCGAGATAACGGACGGTCAGTCTCCCGAATTCACATTTCTGTTTGTTTTTCGTCAGTCCGGCACCCTGTTAGCGGAGTATCCATGGGAGCGGGATTTGCTGCCTGAGTTTTCCCCACTGCTGCCGGTTCCGTCGGATCAAGCTTGTTTTGTCCCGATATTTTTCCTGTCATCCTCTACGCTCAATCCGCGGCTGGAGAGAAAAGGATTTATCCTTGCGCTTCCTCCCTTCTTCTGTTTCTCGGACGATGCCCGCACAATTCGCATTCTTGGTCAACAGTTCCAGCATTCTACTTCCGAATCATCCCCCTGTTTTCTGGAGATGAATGACCCAGGGACCATCTTTGGAGACTGTGCCGACTTCCCATCAGACGATTTGGCTGAGTTCTTTCTGTCCTGAGGATAACTTTGACAAGTTCTGTGTGGGTTTGCTATCAGCTAATTTGGGGGTGATAGCGGTCACAGAACTGTTCTTTTGAGAAAGTGGTTCCTTGCCCTTATACGTATATTCTGGGATAATCCTCCAGATCCTCACCCAACGTAGATATTACGTGCTCATATTCTGCTGCCAGGACCGCCAGATCGTTGTACTCTGTAAATTCGTAACGTCTGGTGGCTCTCCGAAGGTCGGGTCTGAGGTTCGCGTATGCCCAGTTCATTTGGACCTCGAGATCCATTGGCCTGGTTGAGAGCTGGTTAGGCCCGTACATGCAGGTTCGGCAGTCTCCCACCGGTTCCTCTTGGCAATGCCTGCGTGAGAGGATCTGCTCTTCTAAACTTTCCTGATAAAAAACATCCCCAAAGCTGGCTTCGAAATGCCACTTGCACTGGTCACATGTGTTCCATCCTAATCTGTTCTGACGGAACTAGTGCCGTGCAATATCCTTTGAAAGTAAGGAGATCACAACTAATAACTCCTCGTCCGTGAAGAAAGAGGCCGCTCTGCCCTCTTCGACCCACCGCAGGAAGGAGTGCACACTTGACCCCTTTCACCCGTTGAAACTGACCTTCCACCCTTTCACGATTCTTCTAAAGTCTCTTGGTTTTCTAAGGGGTTGCATGGGGCCTGGGTCCTCCCTGACGTTGGTGACACTTGGTGGCTTCCAGTTCAAATTCACGCGAAGCCCTTAGTCAAAGTGCGTTTGTTGCCGCATAGCCTTCGTATACTAGTCTCTCCTCCCAAACGTGGGAGTATCTGTTCTGCGGAGTGCGACTCTACTCTCCATTCTAGTCCTGGGTAAGGCTAAAACGCGCTTTGGTATCGTCGCGCGGGCTCATGCCCTACATACCCTGTCGCATACGGCATCTACTTGGTCTTTCTTGGCTCCGACAGATCTTGGGATCCGTACCCATCGTAATTTCCTCATTTGCTCTTAATGTGCACTAACCGCTCTCGATCGACCCCTTCCCCTTTTTCTAAGGTCGGGTTCGTATGGGAGAAGAGGCTCGAAGCTGGGTAGTGACGGGTGACCCAATCCGTTCGGGGCCCCTCACGATTCCATTTCCTATGTTCGAGGTGGTCAATCGCAGTGAATTCTCGTGGGTGGGGCTCTGGATAGTTGTTCGGGTACCGATGAACCTATGATTCGGTCTCAACGGTCGAACATGACATCAGGGCAACTTGACCTGGTCAGGTCAGTTTACCCTTACTGCTTTCTGACTCTTTCCCCGGTCCCCAGGATTTTTTGAATATGTGAGTACTATCTTTGAATGAACGCAGATTATTGGATAAAGGCGAGGCTCACTAACTTTCCTCTTACCCTACTTTATGGTGCGTTTCTCTCTCTCTCTCGAACTAATGGAGTTCTCATTTATATTGGAAGCTCACAAGAATTATTGAATAATATTCTATCAGGTCTCTGAACCTGAAAACACGAAATTTCTCGAGACCGGGAAAAACCGAGAAATAACAGTTAATCTATTTTTCGCCCGTACATTGTCGATCTTTTTTTTTTAATAATTAGTTCAAGTGGTATATTCTAAGTGTGATATCATTTAGTTTACAATGCGTAATTCGAAAAATCTTAAGTTATTATCTATTTTCATATGAGATGTCTATTTTCAAGTGTACTTTTTCGATTTGAAGAACTTTCAAATGCAGTCTTGAAGACTGAAACAGTTAGGAATTGGAGAATTTGAAACTGAATTTTTTCAAATGGAAAGCCTAGAATCGTTAAAATTCCAAAGAGCTAGTAAAAAAATTTTTTGGGGATTTCTATGAAATTTGAAAATTTTTGTGTAAAAAATTTATTTCAAGAGAATATTTAAGAAGGTTTGAGAAGATTTCCAAAATTGTCAAAAAAGATTCTGGAAGGTATTTAGAAGTCCTGAAAACATTTCACAAGAAATGGAAAATTGGAAAAAATTTAAAGGAACACGTACGTTTTTCAAGATTTTTTTATAACTTTCAGTGACTGTATTGAGGTTGTTTATCTATTAATGAAGATTCATGAATTTTCTGTTCCATCATTTTTGTATATCCAAATTTTTAAATATTTTGCAGCATTATTGATAGAAGGGAACATTTAAATTGTTGATTAGTGTTCAATATTCGGAAATGATTCTGTTTTTAACATTTCGCTACTACTGCATAATTTCTAAACTTTTTCACATTTCGAAAGAGACAATAAAAATTTAATCATGGCAAAAAGTCATTTCAAAGAATTTGAAAAAAAAACCTCGAAGCTTGTTAATGATTTTGAAAGATTTTGAGATTAAATTTTTGAGAGATTTCTGAGAAAACTTTTAATTGGTTCAGGTTAAATTTCAAAATAATAATTCTAAGTTTCGGAGATTTCAGAATGTGTGCAAAAAGAGTATGCAAGACTAAGACAATTCTTTCGATTTTTCAAGATTTTGAAACTTTTGAAAAAGAGTGTAAAAAATTTGATAGCCAAATTTTGGCATAATGCATAATTTTATAACAAAACTCGAGTTGGGTTCTTAGGAGAAATTTAAGTGATTTTTTATTTGGAAAAATTAATTTAAATACAATATTTGAAAAGATTTTGAAACATTTCAAAAGATTTCTGAAATCGTTAAGAAAAATCTTAAACATTTTAAGACAATTTTACCCATTTTACAGAATTAAAAATAAAACATTAACGACAATGTTGAATAATTTGAAAATCTTTGAAGGTTTAAAAATTTTGAAAGGATTGAAGAAAGAATAATCTAAATATTGTGGGAGAATTTTTCATGACGTTTTGTTTTGAAAAATGAAATTCAAGATAAAATTGAAAAACACTTGAAAAGATGTCAGAAGATATCTTGAAATTTTGAAAAAAGTAGAAGATTTTAAAGGTCAAGGTCAGTACACAGGATTACCAGAGTTGCTACCCCCTCGGAAGGGATGCCTAATGATTGACGTTGCGGATTTCATCTCGGAGTGATAAGATCGTGTTAAAATCGTCGCAACCCGGGGAAATACATTAGAAGACCCACTCCGTCGGCTTGCGGGTTCGATTCCCGCCTCGCAATCTGGAAGAGCCTCGGCAGCCCATGCAGTGAACACTAACCTAGCAAGGGAGGTGTATATCACCGGAAAGTTGTGAGACCGGTACCTCTAGAGAAAAAGGTTCTCTAAGTACTCAAGGCTGTTGCTCTTGGTGGTTCGGAACCCACCTCAAACTGTAGGTCCCCTTCTACCACCAAAAAATGGTGTCGGGGGTGTTTAATGGAATAACAAAGAGATACCAGAAAAATGTAAACCCTTAGGGGACACATTAGAAGCTTCCAATTTACTCACCAATCTCTTCGAACAAAAGAAAAGCGATGAGCACGAGAGCCCCCAAAAAAGGCCTCATTTCCTTTCAACGTTCAACAAGCTGGCTGATTACACTAATATTTCGAACAGGTGTCCAAAGTTTTATACCTGCGTAATAGTTTGGTTGTCAACACGCCATTTGAAAAAATTGTTTGTATACCAGATACTACGTTTTAGATAATGTATATCAGTAAAAATAAAATGTCTTGTCCTTCAAATATTATATAATAGTGGCCAAAATGAACATAGGTACTCTATTAAATCCAATTTTAATTTGGAACCACGTAAACGCATTTATTAATTAGAAATTAATTCTTTGGCTTGATGTCTGATTAGTCCTTCAGAGAAATATTTATTTTATTCGAAAAGTTCGATTCTTTGGAGTGATCAGGACGTATTTGCTTGATTTGCTTACATAAATATGTATTTCTTTAGTTCAAGAATATTTTTCATTTGATGAGAAGTATTGAATTATTCATAACGAATAAATATTTATTTCAACGGAATAATTTCTTTGTTGAATTAAACATTCGTTTATTCAGTCGGACAAATCTTTTCATGGAGTGTAGAATACGAAGAAGACCATTCCAAGCAAATATTTTTCAAATCAGGAAACATTTTACGAATGTATAAATGCATATTTGCTCAGCTGAAATACACATTATGTTAATGAATATTTGCATTAAGTATTAACTGAGAGGTACCCAAGATACGTTGTTTTGAAGCGTAAAGAAGTAGACTTTATTTGTTAATAGGAAATCATACAGGCTCAACAGTCTTACAATTTTCTCTTAAACTGTTGCAAAACCAATACTTACTATTAATAACAATTTTCTATAGAAAAATAAGAAATTTAATTGGACAATATTCTTATTTCTCTAAGTTTGTTCAAACAATCGTAAGACGGTATTTTCAAATTGGCGACAGACTACATCATGTTTACAGTTTCACAATATAATCTTCTTATTGCTTCCATAGTGTTGATAATGTTGATAAAGCTACATGATAGCGTTATTTTATTAAAAATGTCTATTTTTTATTTTCATTTTTCATGACCTTTTTTAAGTATTATATACAACCCAAAGTGAATTTATTTATTCGTATCAAGCAGTTACTTGCTTTCCAGTTTTGAATGAGGAAATATCTCAACTAATCGAATTATTAATTTTCTATTAATCTTTGGTGGCTCACTTTTTACTAGTTTCAATTTTTTTTGGGCCTGAGTAAGAAAATAGATTTTTTTATAAATTTTTATAATAATTTCTAGCACAAAATGAAAATGTTTAATCTTGTAACATTCCCTCGTACGACGAGCTTCTCTTTATTTTCACCCTGAAGAGATGAATATTTAAACCAAAATGACCAATTTTTTACGTAGGGAGATTTTTCTGTCAAAGAAGAAAAAAAAAGTGAACTAAATTGTTGAATTTTTCAGTCAGGAAGAGGAATTTTTTATACAAAAATATGAATGTCCAACAAAAAAGTTAATTTCCAGCAAAAAATTAAATAATTCTATATTCATTTCAAAAAACAAATTTTCTACTACGAAAGGTCGAAAAAAAAATTAATTTTCCATTGAAAGCTATCAACTTTCAATTAATAATGGAATCATTGAATCTTTAGTTGAACTTTCAACCCAAAAAGATGAATTTTTAATAAGAGCTTCAATAGTAGGCTTTTCAATAAGAAAGAATTGACTTTCAACGAAAAACAGTTAAATTTTTTACTGGGATTTGATAATTCAGTTCGCATGTTTACTTCACGTTCTCATCTAGATGGCTGATTGGAAAAGTGATAAGAGTATATACGCACGTAAAATAATTTTATTTATTTTCCTTGAAATTTTTTTCGATCTTCCAAGATTAGGCTGAGATAGCGATGTTATTGATATTTCACAACTGCTCCGTAGTCTGGGAATAATCGCGAGATTAAAATAATTATTTGTATAGCAAATAATACATTTTGGACTATTTCAGTAAGAAATCTAAAAGTTGGAAATAATATCTTATCTGCCAATTATTTTTATTCTAACATGTATCAAAATAAATTCAATTTATCATCAGCATCTATAAATGTAATTTCTTATTTTTGGAATTTAAAAAAAATCCCCGCCCTTTTGTTGATTTTGAACTCTTGAAAAAAGATTTCGACTTTTTTCGAAATAGGTCACTAAAACTCAGCAGAGTTCAATAAGTCAGTTGGAACATCTGAATCTTAAAAGAGGAATTAATTCCGTAAATTGCACCTTCATTATAATGTCTGCAGTAATTACAGCTTTGATGAGTAAATTTTGCTTCCTAAAGCCTGGCTTTACTCTCATGTTTCTTTAAACGTTGGCTCACCGCGCTCCCGGCTTCTCCAATATAGACTTTGCCACAAGAGCAAGGGATTTTCAAATAAAATTCTATGTCCTGTTTCGATATGATGCACAGGTAGTGTTGATTGCGTGAAATGCTTGAGTCTGACTTTACTCTCGTGTTCCTTTACACGTTGGCTCACCGCGCTCCCGGCTACTCCCATATAGAATTTCCCAGAAGGACAAGGGATTTTATACACTACCTATTTTCCTATTTTTGCAGATGGTTGAAATATGGTTTGGATGTTTTGTTTGTTGAGAACTCTGCCTATCTCTTCTATGATACCTTGAATGTAGCATAGGATGATGGTCGTTTTTCTCTTCCTTCCTATGATGGGTTGTATTGACTTGTTTTTCCAGTGCATTTTCTTATTGCTTCATCAATTCGTTTGTTTGTGTAATCGTTCTGCATTAGCATTTGTTTAAAATTTTGTAATTCCTTTTGTAATTTTTCTCTATCTGTCATGGAGACAGCCAAGGGAGTTGATGACCGTTGTCGAGTTTTGAGTCTTTTAGAAGGCTTTTTATTTTGCTGACTATTGTCTTCCTGGGGACAGCATAGACTCAGATTATCTACCAATGGAAGGTATATTGTGAACAGAATTCATCTGAGTATTCTAGTGTATCCAATAGATACCAAAAAAGGAGTACTGACGTTTATTCTGAACACGAAGAAAAATAGTTGACTTAAGTTAGAGAGCTAAAATGTAGCGAGTTAGTTCGTTCTTCTAGATGGTTGAAAGAGCTTGTCCTAATTTTCCCTACATAGTCAGAGGGACTTTCATTTTATGTCCATCTGATGGTTATAAGAATATTGGACTTACCATCAGGATAATCACGGTATCCTTCCAGGATGGTCAATACGATCATCTTGTTTTTACATATTTCGACCATCCGTAGAGAATCAGATGACCCCTCTCGAAACGCCAATATTTGCGCGTGAACATTAAAAGGCCGAGACCATTTTTAGAGTGAGCAAATTTCGTTGAGCTGTTCTGCACAGGGGGGTGACTTGCCATACAAATGCGCTGTGTCACTTTTGTGAAGGCCGGAAGAAAATGAAACACCGGCGCCACTAGCACGGTGCCCTACATTTAAATGAAAGCTGATTGGAATCATGGGAGCTTTAGTATTTTTCGCAGTTTTCATAATATTTTGGACGTTTGTGGATAACTTAAAAACTTTGAGCTTGAATGAATTAAGGATTAACTGTTTCTAAAATTTAAAAAACATCTAGGATTAAAAAATAGACCTTTCATACACTGGAAATATCGGTTTTTAATTTTCAAGTAGAGTGAAATGATAATATATTGAATTGTTTCTTCATCTTGAATGACTTGAACGGTCCTCATCTACTATTACATTGTAATGAAGATATACAAGAAATCATAAGAATCATAATTTTTAATACTCAGTATATTGTTCCCATCGTGAAACGGCTTAAAAGATTATCAGTCGTAAAGTTATTAACTTCCCTGTACATTTAGTCCTTTATTTATTTACAAATTGAATAAAGATGAGGGTATAAATTGAATATGGAGTAAAGACTGTAGGAGGGTATTTTGCTTGATATTAGTTCAACATGCTCTTTCCAAAAAAGAGTCTTGTTGAATATCAAAACAAGATCATTAACAGAATCAGAGAAATTAATAGCAAGACCGTTCAAGTACAAAGGTGGGAGATAATCTACGACTTTAAATGGATTATTCATGAATGGAGGATTCAACTAGCGAACATTTGTTTTTTGTGGATTGAGTTTCAAACCATTAGATACAACCCGGTTGTGGAAGTTATTAGTATCTTCCTGAACCATTTGGTGTAAGTCCCTAAGGGTACGAAGAGACCCAGAAAGATATATTCAGCTATCATCAGCATAAAGGTGATATTTACAGTAGCGTAAGACAGCTGAGAAGTCGCAAGCGAACACATTGAACATTTTGGGGCCAAGTATTGAGCCCTGGGAAACCCCACTCTTCACCTCATTACAGTCAGAGCGAAGACCATCACTGTTTGCTACACATTGTAGGCGACTACTTAAGTGAGACTTGAACCAATTTCTGGCACTGTTGGAGATCTGAATGTTTCTTTAATTTTTGGATTGAAAGGTCATGGCTAACCAAGTCGAACGCTTTTGAAAGATCAAAAAATGCAACAACCGTTACTTCATTTTTATCCATTGCAGTTCTCAAATCAGCTCTTAATTTAAGGGAAGCATTGATGGTCCTATGCTCTCTCCCGGAATCCAGATTGGAAAGGATCAAACAGGTTATATTTATCCAAATATCCAGTTAGCTGATTATGCACTAATCCTTCAAGAGGCTTGGCTGATGCACCATAGGTAATTCACTGGATAAGAGAGTGGTACCAATTGGCAAAGGCTCAATCAAGAAATGTTTCATGAAGTCATTTACCGGGTAGTTCTGATCAAAGGTTTGACTCTGAGAGGCGATCATTCCAAACCCCTGGAGGGCCTTGCAGATATTTTCATCCCTACTCTTGTTAACAATTGCATTATAGTTATATTTATTTGTAGAGTCTCTTATCTTAGCTTGAACCAGATTCCTAAGGATACGGAATTTCTTCCATCGTGCCTGGTCATTAGTCCTTCTAGCTTGAGAATACTTTCTGTCTCTTTCCCTTTTGAAACTTCTAATCTCTTCCGATATCCACGAAAATGTATTTTTTATCTCGCCCGGAAATCATGTACTGGAGCTACTACACCGAATGATGAAATTAATATATTATTTAGTTTTTCTACCTTTGAATTTGAATTTCTATCACAAAATACACTTCTCCAATCAGCTTCAGAGTGCAGAGTGAACAATCTGTCTGCATTAACTTTAGTGAGGATTCTGAATTTTTTTAAGAACGGGGCGACATTTATACTTGCATTAAAATTGTAATATATTTGAGTAAGATCATGGTTGGACAGGAAGGGAACAGGATGTTGAGAATAAATTTGTACTTTAGTAAGATCTTCCACAGCCATAAGGTAAATCCAGGTACTTGAAATTCCAGAGTGGTGCGTAGATCCATGTGGTACTATAGATAACCCAGCTGAATTGACCAAAGACGTGAGGTGTTTTAATTGGTTGGCGTGAATATTCAAGTTAGTATTAAAATCCCCTATAATTATAACGTTATTATAATTAAGCGTGTAATTGAAAAGCTCCATCTCAAATTCATTAACAAATCCAGCGTTAGGTGGCTTGTAAACAACCCCAAAAGGTAGACGTTCACGAGTTAGAAAGACATCAATAAATAAAAATTCAGTGGCTGGTACAGTGGTTTCAGTACTGACATATAAGATCTTGCACCTAAAATCATTATCGACATGTACGCAGACACCAACTCCTCTACGAGACTCCCTCTCTTTTCAGAAAGTCAGTAGTTATTAAAGCTAATATTTGACGAATAAAATTGAGGCTTGCGCCAAGTTTCAGATACAGCTATAACATGAAAGGATCTCTGACCAAAATAATCAATAAACTCATCAAAATGAGCCGGCAGGGATTGAGTATTGTCGTGAAATCAAATCTTAAAAAAAGGATAGAAGAAAGTACCAAAAAGTGTACATAAAGAGTATAACTAAGCAAGAATGACAGATGCAAAGTTAAGATTTTATCTGACCAGAGGTCCACAGGTATTTGATTTTGTTGTTTCTCCTTAGTCCCAACGCAGCGCTGTAGATCCGCCGGTTGGACTTAGTGAACGACTCCCTTATGTATAATGCTCGATCTTCGTTCCAACCACTAAGTTCTTCGAAAGACCATGCTTTCTTTTATCATGTTCCAGTAAGTTCTCACAGATAGCTTGTGAGTTAAAAGTGGCTATTACAATAGGAAGAAGCGAAGGTCTATAAGCAGTATAATTTGCAGACCTGATCCTGTACACAGTTGTCAGATCCTCCCTAGTGATGGGTACCTCCAAGGTAGAAGCGATTGGACAGATGGTAGCTGAAAGGTCCTCCCCCTCCTTTACTGGTAAACCATGGAACCATGAAGTCTTGCAAAGAGCAGCCTGCTCTAGATTATCGCATTTTAGGGTTGAAGATTCTACTTGAAATTCCAGCAGCGATTGTTTATCCTGCAAAGTCTTTGACGACGGAAGAATTTTGTTGACATCTGACACTTTTGAAGTGGTTGTTTCCTCTAGTACAGGAATGCGCTCAGCCTCAACTCCAGGCACCAGAACCACTGACGCCGCTCCTGAAGTGGTTGAAATATCATCAGCTGTTGAGGAAGTGTTGGATGGCATATGAACATGACAACAATTGGAAGAATTTTCAGATACGGTGGTCATTGAGCAGCTAGAACAATACCAAACCTTCTCCTTTTTTCATTTCTCGATAGATCTTCACTTGGCAGGTTCAGGCAATTTAGGTGCGTCAAAGCACAACACTCTGTACAAGCAAGTGAGTCAGCGACCCCTCTCGTGATTAACTCGTTACACACTAAACAAGCCACCATTTTAAAGTGCCAATGTCCACAGCAATAACTAAGAAACACAAAATTCACTATTTTCTGACTGAAACCCACTCAGAAATGCATCAGAATAGAAACCTCTGCACTAAGCACAACCCATAAGCTAGTTATAAAGTCATACACTCACATAAAACCAAAGCAATTAACCGAAATGTACGGAGCGGAAGATAGATAGATAGATAGATAGATATATAGATATATAGATAGATAGCCTCACCGACTAAAACAACCTCCTTATACGTGCCAACCCATGTTCCCGGAATCCGCTTCCGCATTATTTCAGGAACATGCCTGCTTGACATTTCATCTCTTTACACCCAACCGAGATGCACGCATCGTCCTCAGTAGTGCGGTGGTTCCGCACATCGGGCTAATCGGCCTTCGGCATCTTGGCTGAGAGTGGTCAGGTATTTGCATCATTTATGAGGCTTCTTCGACGAGGCTGCCTTTCTGAACGTTGCAAACCTCATGGTACCCGGCAGGTGGTCAGTCAGAGGATTCCTTTCTTTTGTAGCTCAGAGGTAGCACTTTGGAGGACATTCGCAAACCGCAGCCTTATGGCCCTCTTTGCCACACCTTCTGCAGGATATGGTCCTGCCAGAACCCTTACAGCTTGCTGCTATGTGCCCAAAGGCATGCCAACGGTAACATCTCAGAACCTCCCTCTCTTTTCAAACTCCACAGGACATCCAGCCCACCTTAAGATGTCCTGTCCTAAGCAATCTCGATGCCAGCTCCTCGCTGAGCTCTACGTAAGCCTCAGGGTGTCCCGTGAAGGCCTTCTTCGTTATATACACCTTCACGTTTTCCGGATCTACAACACCGAAGTGGTCCCGCACGGCCACCGTTACTTGCTCTGAGTCAGTTGTCGTGTCCAAATCGAGGACTTCAACGTCCATGCGTGAAACAAGTTCCCGCACGGAATTTCTATCGTCAACTGGCTCCGGTATAACAGAAGACAGCTTTGTCCTACCGTCTCTTTCAGGACCTACCTCGATGAAGATTTCTCCCTTCCTTGTCTTCGTGATACTCCTGATTTTGACACCAAGGTTGTCCGATTTCACTTTTCGTTTGAGATCCTCTGAGACCTCGGCATAGCTTGAACCCTGAGTTGGCTTTATTGAGACAGCCTCGGGTTGGACTACCCGTTTTGTCTCCTTCCTAATGGTCATTTTGGGTGCAGAAGCGGTCGCTTCTACATCTCCCTGCTTTGGGACTCAGGATGAGCTCCCACTCGCGCTTCCCTGGTTGGAGAGTGGCAGCCTACACAGCTTGTTTCCTCTGAGTCCCCGTTTGGCTCATGTTTTTTCCTCCTGCGTTTTTTCCATGACCTCCACTACCTTTCCAGCAACGGAGAGGCCAACACTGTACATAACATTTCCATAATATACCTTTTAAGAGACATTGTTGGCAACAAGTTTTATCACCAGCTTCCGCGCTTCTTTCAAATCAATTCGGATTGGCAAAAACATGATCCTCTTGATCAAGCAAGAATCCTCCATCTTGTCGATGATTTCTCTTAATCCCATCATCATCTCTTTGCTCTCATCCATGGACCGTTCAACCTTGGCAATATCTCTTCTAACTTGCAATTTCTCATCCATGCGGGGCTCCTCTGAAAATTCAAACGGAGCATCAATCACCTCATAAATACTTCGATCTAATTTTTCGACATTCCTCCATGCTGTTCCCACGAGAAGCTAAGGAAGTGTGGGTCCACCTACGTAGAGCTCCGCATGCAAAGGTGAGGTCTGGCTAACCTAGGAGGCGACCTGATATCCTAGAGACACTGTTTGGAACACTATACCCTGGTGCCATTCAGTCTGCGGCACGACTGTTAACGCCTTGACTTGAGGGATTTTTCTTTGCTACCAGTGAGCTGCTTGCTGGTTAGGTGCTCTAACCACTAAGATACAAGAGAGATCCAAGGAAGAATCCTTTTTCTTGAACACGCTTTTGTTGCAAAATGTAATATTTTAATACAAGTCAATTGTCACTAGGAGTCTGTATTATCATCAGAGATGGTAACGATTAAACCGAATTATGTTTCAGAAAAAGGATTCTTCTTCCAATTTCTCTAGTAGCTTAGTAGTAGAGCGCCTGCTCAGGCTTGTAGGAGAAGAACTCATTTTGAATCAGAGAAGAATTTTCATTCAAACAAAATAAGATTTTTTTTAATAAGAGCCGATGAATGTTTCTCTTTGATACAAATAAATCTTCTTTGAAAAAAGGAGCCGTTTAGCTTATAGAAGTTTGGAATGGTACAGTTGAACAGCATTCAATTTAAAATTGTTTAAAGCTTTCATTTCATCCATGTGAATTATTAAGCTTGTAATCAAGCAATTCTGAAATACAAATTCTCTAAGCTATATTTCAGTTTTGATTGCTTCAAATGATAAATTTTTTTATTTCCAATGATCATGCAAAATTTTTACGAACGTGGAAGAGCTCGTGGATTTTACGCAATGAGAATATAATAACAATGAGAAGGTAATATTGTAAAACTTTTAAATGAGCTGCATCACCTAGAGAAACATGACATATTTAGAAGGCTCTAAATTAAAAAACAAGAAACGTTTACCAACTTTATCTACTCAACTTAATTTCATTTACGATAAAAATCATTGTTCAGGAATTTACTTTCAAAAAGATAATAAAGTCATGAATGATTAGGCCTGACAAAGTTAAAATATAGACTAATATTCTCAAAAAGTCTTATTTTCCCAGATTATTAATTTTTAGATTAGATTTATAAAAAAAAATTTTGAAAATTTTTTTTTACATTGAAATCGCGAGGAAACTCCACACTTTCTTTTACCATCGGTGCACAAAAATCGCGTGGTTTGATAGTATACTTTTGGTTTTCATCATAAAAGTCGTCATCATTTTCAAAATAGTGATTTTTCACTTGAAAATTTTGAAAAAATATAGGTATGTGGACGCTTCACTCAGATTCCAACAAATATTTGTGAAAGTGGATGTACATAGGTTTTTGGGGTCGCTGAATCCGCATATATAGTGTCAGATTTTCGAAATTCGAAATGACGGATCCAATATGGCGTCCAAAATTTTGAAAAATTTTCGGAACTGGATGAAATTGTCCCTACATACACGGAAAAAAAAGTGCTGGAAATTTTCATTGACCGAGTCTGTGACTTTAGGATAGGTCTAAAAGAATTTGGAAATTTGAAAATATCGTATTGGAAAATCATGCAAATAGTGCTTGAAGAAATAAAAGACTTCTTAAATGCGTCCAGCATAGTCAGTGAAGCACTCTTAGACTCCATCAACAAAATATCACAGAAAAATTTGTAAGCCGTTCAATACTCCAATATTAAATTCTCAACGACAGTCAAGGAAGGGTTTTTAGACTGTCAAGCTAGCCATTTATGCTAATAAAAAATAAGAAATTATTTTTCAAATTTATAATATTATTATCTTTAACTTATATATTTATTTAAATATTATTATAACACACACAATTATTACTTATATCAATCACTCGCTTTTTACGCTGTAAAAAATCGGACGCACACTGCGGGGATTCGAACTACCTATCCTCTTGGACACGAGACTAACGCAACTCATTCCTAACCGCGCAAGCCCCTTGGCTATTCTGCTACAGCTGAAAACTGCGTGGCCGTGTAAAAAGAATTTTAGTGAGGACTGCGAATTAGACAACTTGCTGCAAGACTGATTTCGCATACCAAATTAAACACATTGTTTAAACAATTTTTTTTTAAATGTAAAAACATAATTTTCGACGGAAAATTATTTTTTGACCAAGGGATGATTTTACGTAAAAAAATCAGTTTGTTCTTTATTTAAACTGAAATTATTTAAATAATTTTCTCAAATTTGTGAGATATAATATAAAAACTAATTGCACCGTTCAATTCTATGGAAAAAAATGAAATCCATGTAATGGAAATTTTTTTTAGAAAATTTCATATGTAGTATAAATAAATATTTACATAGTACATACTACGGCAAATGATGAAGTTTCTGTTTGAAAATTAAATTAAGTTATTCTTATTTTTCAAATTAAAGAATTTGATTCCAGATTGAAGGAATTGATAACAAGTCAACAAAAAATCAAACTTTTTGTCCCTTGTGCACTTTTTGTGAGACGCACTGTTTATAAGTTGCAGCGTTATAAAAAATTTATTTAAATAAAACTGATATATTTACCAAATCATATCAATAAATTATTGATAAACAAAATTTTAAACTTAGGAAAAAACTCACTTGCGTTTACATTCTTCAAAGATGAAAGAAATATTGAGATAGATTTGAAAATACTTTTTATAGATTGTTATTAAAAAATCGTTATTTTAAATGAAATTTTTAATGAGAAATAACAATTTCAGCAATAAGCCGCGAAAATTATTTTAGATTCCATATCAGAATAATAAATTTTGTTGAATAAATAAGGAAATTGTTCAAATAATGGTTTTGTATATTTTTGAAAGAAATAACCCAGATATTTCGATTCTACTAAGCATTTTTTTTTTTCTAAAAGAAGGAAGTTTCAAGAAGTATTAGTATTGACTTGATTAACTTCTGAACAACTTTTTATTATTCATTAAAATTATAAATAAGAAGATGGCTAATATGTCAATGTTTTTGTAATGAAAAACAAACACATTTTATTCTATTATCAGACACATTCTTATATTTTATTTCGATATTTTTATAAAAATTTTATATACAGGAATACGAACTTGAAAATAAAATCTGCTTACAATCAGTTTCCTGCAATGTAATAATAACCATCTTCTAATTTATTTTCAAGACGAAGAATCTCGTATACGAGACTTCATAAAAATGATAGCCCGTCCAGAAGTGTAGCACTAATCTAGGAAATGTTCCAAGACTCATTTTTTCCGTGTAGGTTTTTGGGGTCGCTGAATCCAAATATAGCGTCAGATTGTCAAAATTCAAGATGGTGGATCCAATATGGCGAACAAAATTTTTAAATGTTTGGTACAGAATGAAATTGTCCGCACGTAGGTTTTTGACATCACTGAATCTGAATCTGGTGTCAGATTTTCGAAATTCCAGATGGGGAATTCAAAATGGCGACCAAAATTTTGAAAAATGTTTACTTTTTGCTATATTCAATCCGCAATCTTGAATTTCGAAAATCTATCACTAGATTCGAATTCAGAGACCCCAAAAACCTACTTACGGACAATTTCATCCAGTTCTAAATATTTTTACCAATTTTGGCCGCCATATTTTATCAGCCATCTTGCATCTCAAAAATCTGACACTAGATTTGGATTCAGCGACCCCTAACCCTATGTAGGGACAATTTCATCCAGTTCCAAACATTTTCCAAAATTTAGGCCACTATATTGGATCCGCCATCTTGAATTTCAAAAATCTGATATCAGATTCGGATTCAGCGACCCCATAAACCTACGTACAGCCACTTTCACCAATATTCGTTAGAACCTGGGTGAAACGTCCACATACCTATATTTTCTCAAAATTTTCAAGTGGAAAATCAGCATTTCGAAAATTATAGCGGCTTTCATGATGAAACCCGAAAGTATACTGTCAAGCTGCACGATTTTTGTGCACCGATGGTAGAAGAAAGTGTGAAGTTTCCTCGCGATTTCAATGTGAAAAAAAATCATGAAAAAACAATTTTCTCCAAATTTTCATATTTTTTGACATAAAAGCCGCCATATTTAATTTTCTGGAGGATATATTCTAATTTTGTGCTCAGATTCTGAAAGAGCATACCCTAAAGTAGTAGGAAAACATGGTTTTTGTTCGAAAATTCCCACTCCTTATTTTTAATAATGAGGCTTGAAAATGAATAAAAATTCGGTTTTTTTCGTCGTTAATGGGTTAAACTAGCATCTCCAATCGCGCGCTAAGCGCAACAGTAGTTTTTCGAATTGAGAGGAAAATCATTTTTAATACAAAATAAAAGTTTTTAGTAACAATTTATTTTTTAGGTTTTTTTTTGAGCTTACAGAAACATAATTTTTCTATGTTTCTTGAGAAAATTCGAAAAGATTTTAAAAAATTTTGAAAACGTCGAAAAGATATTTGGAAAATTTCTGATGAAGTTTCTTACAGGTTTTTTTTCAGGTTCTTTTTTGAGAATTGTTGGAAATCTTCTGAATTTTTTAAAATTCTTTTCCAAATATTCAGCTTGAATTAATTTTTCAGAATAAAAATCACTATAAATTTCACTGGGGTTCTTCAGAACCCTAGTCAAAAAAATTACCTTAAAATTTCCGAGATGCCTTCTCGATTATTTTAAATGTTCCTAAGAATCTTTGAAAACATTAATTTTCTTAAAATCTTTTGTAATTCTTAAATAGAATCTTAATTATTTATTCGCAATATTCAAAAAACTACAATAACATTTTTTGTTCGAAATCTCAAAATTCAAAAAAATCAAAAAATCATTTGAAATTTTCCCAGGAATCTTGGACAAATTTTTGTATTCTGCAAACATTTTTTAAAGTTTTTAGTAAGCTTCGAAATGTTTTGGTCTGAATCTTCAAAAATCTAAATTTTGTTAACATTTTTCGAAATGTTCTTGAGATTTAAATTATCTTTATATTTTTTCAAAATTTACAAAACTTTGAAATATATTTCAGAACATTCCGAAGTTTTTCTAACGAAATGTTTATTACTGGAAGAATCGTCTCAAATTTTTCCATATTTTTGATGAAAGAGATATTGAAATTAGATTTTAAATTCATTCCAATAATATGAAGAGAATTTCAAAAAGGTGTGAGAATTTTCAGGATTTTTTGATACTTTGAAGATATCAAGCCATTTGCAATTGATATCAACAATTTTTAAAGGTTTTAAACAATTTTAGAAAATAAATCCCAGAAATGTTCTAAAGCTTGGAAAAATGTCGAGGTATTCCAAAAGATTTTGAAGCATTATACATTTTTAGGATATTCTTAAAGATTCCAAGGATTTTTAAGGATTTGAAAAGTTTTGAAGGATATGAAAAATTCTAGTTAATTCAAAAAGATTCAAAGGAAATTCATTGATGATTTCAGTAATATAATAGAATTTAAAATGAAAGTACATATTTTAGGGTAGTCCAAAAAATTTCAATGAATTTTTATGAGCTTTAAAACATTTCAAGGAATTTGAAAAATTGTACATACGTTATAAAAAAAAATCCAAGAAATGTTTTATTTATTCAAATAACGTCAACTGAGTTCACATTCGATAGATTTTTGAATTATTTTAAAAATTTCAAGAAATTTTCGAAAGCTTGGAATAATGTTAAGGTATTTCAAAATATTTTAAAGAATTTGAACCATTTAAGGGTGTTCTGAAATATCCTAAAGCAATTTTAGGATGCTGAAAAATTTTTTATTTGATAACATAACTTGAAGGGATTTTGAAGGATTTGTGAAGATTCTAATGCATTTTCAAAAAACTAAAAAAAAACTGCAGGGATTTCCAAAGATTAAAGTAATTTGTAGGGGATTTCAAAAGGTTTTAAGGTATTTCAGAAAAATAGTTATTTTTTGAATATTCCAATATTTCTAAAAGTTTTGAAGAATATTACAAAGCTAAAAAAATACCTTCGAAATTTCCAGATTCCTTACTGACAAATTAAAAAATCTTTTAAAATGTTTTTAAATATTCTCTTAAAATTAATGCTACTAAATGAAACATTATTATAAATTTTCATAGAAATCTTTGAAGAAATTAATTTTTTTTTCAATCTTTCAAAATTCTTGAAAAGCATCTAAATTATTTTTTCAAACTGCTCAAAAATCTACATTATTGAAATTTTTTGAAAATCTTCCTAACTTTTATATTATTTAAACTTTTTTTTCTAACTTTCTAAATTGTATTCAGAAATGATTTTTCAAACCAGAAAATTATTTGAAACTATCCCAGAAATTTTAGACAAATTCTTTTATTCTGTTAAAATTTTAAATTTTTTTAAAAAGCTTCTAATTGTTTGTTTTAAAACTTCAAAAATCTACATTTTGTTAACAATTTTTTTAATGTATTTGAAGTTCAGATTATCATTGTATTTTTTCAAAATTAATAAAAAATTGAAAATACGTTTTGAAACAATTGAAAGTTTTTCTAAAAGAATGTTTAATATTAAAAGAATTGTATCAAATTCTTCCAGATTTTTGACGAATAAGATACTAAAATTGAATTTTTGATTTATTTCAATAATTTGAAAAGAATTTCAGGAACGTCTAAAATTTTTTAGGATTCTCTGATGCTTTGAAATATATCAAAAAAATTTTCAATTTATATCAACATTTTAAAAAGATTTTGAAGAATTTCATAAAAAAACATAGAAATTTTCAAAGGCTTTGAAATGTGTTAAGGTATTTCAAAAGATTTTGAAGGATTTGAATTTTTTAGGATATTCTGAAAGATATCATGGACTTTTAAGAAGTTCAAAAAGTTTCGAGGGATTTGCAAAATTTTACTCAATTTCAAAAGATTCCAAGAAATTTTTTCATTGATTTCAGTGATTCAATAGAATTTCAAATGAATCTAAATATTTTAGGGTAGTGTAAAAAATTGAAATGCATTTTTAAGAGCTTAAAATTGTTTCAAGAAATTTGAAAAATTGTAGGTACAGAAAAAATCCAAGAAATCTTGTATTTATTCTTCGCTTTTTTTTATTTCTTTTGTCTTTTTAATTTTTATTATTATCAAATCACGATACAAAAACATTTATGATATTCACCAAAGTTTCAGTTTTTTGGTTGGTCGTCTTCTGACTTTTCTTTGCTCTTTTTTATTTTTGTCCAAAAAGGAACAAAAATTTATTAATTTTTCTTTTTCAATTACGATAGGAGCATTTTTTAGTGGTTTTCCAAATTCGGTCGTTGAATTCTTGTTTTTATTTTTAGGAATTCTATCCATTCACTTGAGTATTGGACGTTGAATAGGATTTTGAATTCGATTTTAATCCAATTCAAAATTATTAAATATCCATTTCAAAAGATTTCGAAGAATTTTAAATATTTTAGGGCATTTTAAAAGATTCCAATGAGTTTTCAATTTCCTCTTCAGGAAAACATCAATACAAGTCATATAAAAGTCCTTTATTTTTAAAAAATTGGCAAAAGCCAAAATGTCGTAGTCGGAAAAGATTCATCCTCTTACAAGGTTCTACCTCAATTGAGTTCTGAGCTTTTATATTTTAACTTTAAGATGTTAAAAAGTAGTGATGTCCATTATTATCCCATCACGGGCAATATTAGAAAAATTTATTTAAAGAATTTTATTTTTAAATTTGGAATGGAAGACAGCACACAAGTACTGCTCCATGGTCCATCTTGATGTTAAACCTTACCATGGAGCAGTACGCTTGTGCTGTCTTCCATTTCAAATTTAAAAAGAAAATTCTTTGAATCTCAATCTAACTTTTTCCATCTATTAATAAAAACCAAAATTATCTCGAGTTCAGTTTTTTTCCATACGACAATAAGATATTGGGCAACAAAGTTATATAAAGGTTTTAGTTCGAGAGATGCATGTGTGTATGTAAATGTATAAGATAGATATGTTGCGCAAAAGAATCTTCTTCCAACATGGTATCGATTCTAATGATGAATCATTCTGTAAGAGATTTCAAAATTCTGTCAACATTAATCAGATGTCATCAGCTCGTTTGTTCGTTTTTAATAATATTTGCAGCTGAATCTAGGATGGAAAACACTAACTACGCTGTAAATCTTTCTCCCTTAACTTGAAACGTAGATATGAAGCATTGAAAACTCAGAAAACACAACGCCATCTTGGAAAATTTAAATGAATTCCAAGAAAAATAAATAAATGCTATTGATTGCAAATAGCCCCACCTATTTTCTGCTCCTCTATCCACGTATGCGAGTTCGCTAAAGGGCCAGTATATATAATAACTGGTATTCCGGAAAAATTAGAAGATGCCCCACACGAAAATCTAATAAAGTTGTAGCTACGAAGAAAAAAAATGAGGTCCTTTTTCGGGGCTCTCATGCTCATCGCCTTGCTTTATTTTCAAGAAGTTGGTGAGTATCGTAATAAAAATTTTAGAAGTGGACCCAATTCCAATATATTTCCACATCATTTAATGTATTTCTCGGGAATTCTGTCGATTTAAAGACGATTCTATGACTTCCATATGGAATCCACATCATCAATCATCCCGTGTGGAAATTTTGAAAGGGATCTATTAGGGCTCTGACGAGTTTTCCCTATTTATATTCGGGCTCTAGTGGGAAAAACTAGTGGGGGCCATGTCAGTGACGTGAAGCTTTGACCGCAAGGGCCCTACTAGACTTTCTAGTAGTGTTCAAGTAGGGGTCGCCCTTTCACAGCCCTACCAAAAAAAAAGTGACCCTGCGTGGAACTTATGGGGGTATTTGTTCACATAAACTAGATTTCATTGACATATCATTAGAAATTGTCTACTAATATGTAATTCTGATGATGCATAAGTAGGTCTACAAGCAATTCCAAATAATATGCAGTAAGATGAATGTCCTGTCAATCATATATACAATTTCAAGAATATGTATGAATCTTTGAAATTTGAATATTGTTGAAAACAGCCACATTTTTAAAACTTGCGCACTTAAGGCTGTTGATTAAATTCGACTTTGAATATTTTCTCTGATAGGTACGGCACTGAATTTATATTTTTCCTTGAAAAAAGAAAACTTGTGGAATATCCGAGGTTTTGCGAGATCCTCCAATCAATGAAATTTAGAAAAATGATGCCTTTTGGCGCGGAGATAATAATTTTTGCGAAAAAATAATAATTTCCGGAAAGGGAGACATCTTTGGAGAGCAGGCGCCAGCATTTGAACAGCGAGAACCGTTCGCAAATTTTTTTTTTAATTTTGACATCATGGAAGCATTCTCAGAAGTTATCATTTTTTTGGAAACCCACGACTTGATGATGATGAACCTGAAAATTGCGGAATACACACAAACCTCAAACACACAAACCTCAAACCCGCAAACCCGTAAATACATAAACCTCAAACCCACAAAAATTATACCTCATATCCAAAAATCTCAAACCCACAAACCTCAAACCCACAAACCTGAAACCGACAACCCTCAAACCACCAAACCCGTAAGCCCACAAACCTTAAATCAACAAACATAAATCCCCAAGCCCATAAACCTACAATTCTTAAACTCACAAATTCATAAACCTAGAATCTCAAACCCACAAACCTCAAACACATAAACCTAAAACCCCAAACCCACAAACCTAAAACCACAATTTCACAAGCCCACAAACAGCGAACCCAAAAACCTCCAACCCACAAACCCACAAACCTCCAACCCGCCAACCCACAAAACTCCAACCCACAAACCCACATATCTCAAACCCGAAAACCCACAAAACTCAAACCCACAAAACTCAAACCCACAAACAGCAAACCCACGAACATCAAGCTCATAATCATAAAACTCAACATATAAGTACATCATGCAGAATAATCCACAAAGACACCAACCTTTAAGGTTTAGGGTTTATGGGTTTAGGGTTCATGGGTGTAGGGTTTATGGGTGTCGGGTTTATGGGTTCAGGGTTTCTGCGTTTGAGGTTTGTATTTTTGGGGTTTTAGGTTCATGGATTTGTGAGTTTGAGGTTTGTAGGTTTACGGGCTTGGGGGTTTCATGTTTGTGGATGTAAGGATTGTGCGTTTGAGTATTGTGGGTTTGAGGTTCGTGGATTTGAGGTTTGTGGGTTTACGGGTCTGGGGGTTTGAGGTTTGTGGGTTTGTTGTTTGTGGGTTTGCTGTTTCTGGGTTTGTAGTTTTAGGTTTTATGTGTTTGAGGTTTGTGGGTTTGTCGTTTTAGGCTCATGGATTTGTGATTTTGAGGTTTGTAGGTTTATGGGCTGAGGTGTTTTATGTATGTAGATTTGAGGTTTGATTTTTGTGGGTTTGAGGTTTGTGGGTTTGAGGTTTGCGTGTTTGTTGATTTGTGGTTTTAGGTTTATGTGTTTGAGGTTTGTGGGTTTGGGGCTGATGGTTTATGGATTTGTGAATTTGAGGTTTGTAAGTTTATGGGCTTGGGGGTATCAAGTTCCCGGATTTGAGGTTTGGACGTTTGAGGTTTTTGGGTTTGAGGTTTGTGGGTTTACGGATTTGGGTTATGAGGTTTGTGGGTTTAAGGTTCGTAGGTTTGAGGTTTGTGCGTTTGAGGTATATATTTTGTGGGTTTGAGGTATGTGCGTTTGTGCGTTTGAGGTTTGTGGGTTTGGGAGTTTAGATTTA